>MU260122.1:137500-172500 GCA_020310875.1 Ceratopteris richardii | reverse complement strand
TGTGTGTTGATACATACACATATACACACACTGTGGGAATTAAGCTCATGACCTACCAGCTAGGAGTATGATGGGCTAACCACTTTCCCCAAAAGCCTTGGTTGATGATTAGTTCCTAATCCTCCCTCTTAGGGTGTGGTTCAACCATCTCCTACTTGTCGTATTTTGATTCTAACACTTTCTCCCCCTTCTAAAGATCATTTTCCTCAATGATGAATGAGGGAAGTATTTGTGAAGGAGAGCTATTGATTCCCAGGTACAATATGTAGGTGGTAATCCTCTCCAAGCTACTAGATACTCCTAGATGACACAATTTCGCAATTATTTTCATCTTGGATCTAGTATCCTATATGGAGAGATATGTGCTATCACTTTCTTGCAAAGAAACAATACCCTCTATTAGATTATCCTCCCTAGAAATGTACTTTCTAGGTTTATTGACATGAAACATTGGATATACTCCACAATATGGAGGAAGCTCTAAGAGGTATGCAACATCAAGAACCCTCTTAAGTATCTTCCAAGGTCCGCAAAACCTTAGTGAAAGCTTAGTACACTTCCTTGTGGATAGTGAGGTAGATGTAGCTAGCACTTGAAGAAAAACTTTATCTCCGTAGGTCCACAAAACCTCATTGAAAGCTAAGTACACTTTCTTGTGGAAAGTGAGGTAGATGTAGCTAGCACTTATGGATAGTGAGGTAGATGTAGCTAGCACTTGAGGTAGATGTAGCATGCTCAAAGAAAAACTCTATCTCGTTCCTTAAAGACTCTAGGAGATCTCTTTCTATCAGCATATTCCTTTGCCCTATCAATTGCTTGTTGCATCCTAGATTTATCTATTTTTAAATTCTCTTAGAGGTTCACTAGGAACTCTGACGCACTGGGATATTTCATTGGCATTCCTATGGTACTAAGAGTAGTGGGATTCATGCCATAATTCATCTCAAAAGGAGACATTCTTGTCACTTTATGAGGTCTAGTATTATAAGTTAACTCTACTAGTGGTAGGTACCTATCCAAATCTATTTGCCTCACATACACATATGCTCTCAACATGTCCTCTAGAATTTGGTCAACCCCCTTAGTCTAACCATCTGTGTATGGATGATCACCACTATGCATTTTCAATGAAACTTTCAATTTTCAAATACAAACTTCTAGAAGTGTCATGTGAATCTAACATCCCTATGTAAAACTATGGATGTCAGTAACCCATGCAATCTAATGAAATTTTGGATAAATAGATCCCCTGCCTTTGAAAATTCTACCATCTCATGCGTGGGTATAAACTGAGCCATCTTGCTCTCATACCAATGTTGGGAATCGAACTCAAAACCTCCTGACTAGGAGTGTGATGGGCTAACCACTTGCCCCAAAATCCATGGTTGAGGATTACTTCCTAATCCTCTATCTTAGGGTGTGGTTCAACCATCTCCTACCTATCATATCTTAAGTCTACAACTCTCTTCCCCTTCTAGAGATCATTGTCACAGCTCAATGATCAATCCTTGATCTCCCCTTGAATTGATGTCCTTACCCTCGCATAGGCTCTTAAACCTTCTTGTTCTCAACCTTGGTCTCTTGAACCCTTGTTGTCAACCTTGGTCTCTTGAACCTTGCCTTTTTTATTATTGGCCACTTGCCTATGGACATGCCTTGTTTGCAAGCTTGTTCTCTTGAGCCCCTCTGCCATGTTTTTCAAAGTAGCACAGACTGAGCATTCACCCATTTTAACTAGATGCTTTGTATTTATTGGGTATCAAGAAAATTCTATTTTCAATTTCATCATTACCCAAGATGGGTGTGGTTTTCAGATTTATTAATTACATATGTAGAATTGATGATCTTTCAAATAGCAATGTTATTATTGCTTCTAGCATTTCATGTCATGGGCTGTAATACGCAAAATCTCTGAATGATTCAGCATATGCAATTCAAGATTCTTTGGCTATCTCAAATGCAAAATGCAATGTTCTTCCTTTTCGAATGATGGTTTAGTACGAGCTTCTCATAAATTGCATCTTGTTCATAATGATCTCTATTGTCCTATGCAGACATCTTCTTTTGGGAATGACCTCTACATCGTGACTTTTATTGATGATTTTTAGAGGCACTTTTTGGTTATTGTTGAAAAAATATTAGCATGTAAATTGGGCACCTTCCATTCTTTTCTAGGGGGGAAATACATTTCTTCTAACTTTAAGGCATTTCTGGCTAAGTGTGGGACAAAACATCAGTGTACAGTGTTGTATAAACCTAAAAAATATGGATTTGCTGAAATAAAGAAGAGGTCTCTCATGGCGATGGCAAGGTGTATGGTCAAAATTCAGGCTTTACCACATAGCTTCTTGTTTGAGGCTTTGATGAAGCACAAAATTCCAAAAATTGGATGGCTAATATTAGAATATGATGCTAGATGAAAAATGGAACCTCATATTTATGTTATTTGCCTCTAGGTAAAAAGGCCATCAGCACTGATTGGATATACAAGTTTAAGCTTAATATTGATGGAGCATTTGAGAGTTATAAATCTAGGCTTGTTGCAAAAGGATTATGCACAAGAGAGAGGCATTGATTTTGATGAGACCATTGTACCCACATGCCAAATGACCACCGTTCATAGCATCTATGCACTAGCATCTCATAATGGTTAGAATGTATATTAGTCATACATTAAAACTCCATTTTAAAATGGTGACTTGGATAAAGAAGTTTATGTATTTCAACCTCATGGTTTTATGCAAAAAAGGGCATGAACACAAATTCTGTAGGTTGATAAAGGAATTATATGGTTTGAAGCAAGCACCACTTGCTTGGTATGAGAAGATGGATTCCTACTTGATTGCACATGGTTTTGAGAATAGTCCAACTGAAAGAACCTTATATGTTAAGTGTGGAGATGATGTACTTCAATTATTTTTGTGTATGTTGATGACATGCTGCTCATTGGTCCTAATGAGAAGCACCTAAATTTAAGGCTGATTTACATGCACCTTTTGGGCATTTGCATCGTTATTTGGGCATTCCGTTTATGCAAGTTGATGAGGGATTAACTTTGTGTCAAACAAAATATATTGACAAATTATTACACCATTTTGGCCTTGAAGATTATAAACCTACCAACACTCCTATGGAAACAGGTTTATGGTTGAGTCTTCATGATGCTAGAGATGCATTTGATGTTGTTCTCAATAAACAGGCTATTAGATGCTTGATTTACATATGCTTAACTCAGCCTCATATTTAATTTGTTCTTTTACAGATCAATAGGTTTATTCTTTGCCTAGGTGTCAAGCATTTGCAAGTGGTTAAGCACACCTTTCACTACTTGAGTGATAAACGTCTACTTGGATTGTTCTATACCAAGAGGGGGATCACAACTCTAAAATTGACATGCTTTTTTTGTCTCAGAATATGCTGGTTGCTCTGATACTCGTGTTTCCACTAGTGGTTTTTGCTTCATGCTTGGTAGCTCATGCATATCTTGATTTAACAAAAAGCAGCCTACTATGGACACTTCTCGTTGTTGAGTGTGTGTGGCTCAGATGCCTCTTGGATGATTTTGGTGTTCACTAGTCTTTTGCCCACACTTTTGCTGAAGAGATCAATTTGATATATGTGCCCACATAGGATAACCTTGTAGACCTTTTCACAAAGCCTCTATCAACTAGGGAGAAGTTTGAAGCTTTCTACAAAGCTTTGGGATTACTTCATTTTGTGGATTGATCTCTTTCCACATTGCTTGGCACTTCGTTAACATGAGTGCTAGCTCCTTGTACATCACATCACTCCCAAGGGGGATTTGTAGATATATTTTGGTAGTGATGTATCTAAACACACTTAGGACCATCCGGACATTTTTTTCCCTCTTACGGAAGTTTTTTTCCTCAACTTGTATATATGCCTATAACCCTAATGGTTCATTTATCTTTGTACATTAATGTTGGCATGGTTAGGAGTGTGATGGGCTAACCACTTGCCCCAAAAGCCATGGTTGAGGATTACTTCCTAATCCTCTCTCTTAAGGCATGGTTCAACCATCTCCTACTAGGATTATGTGACATTCCTTCCCCTTTAGACTGAGCATTGTCCTCAATGCTCACTTGTGGACTCTTCTAACTCTTGGACCCACTTTCCATGCATGAGTGATTCCACCAACCTCAACTTCCAGCACATGGACCAAATTTGGACCTATCCCACCCTTCGTGGGTGCCAAAATGCCCATGTGCCTTCATCCAAGGCTAGTTTCACACTCACCATGGATAAGCGCTTTTTCCAAGTGCCCACGAATGAGGTGTGGACCTCCGTCTCACCCAATTTCTCAACTAGGCTCTGATACCAATGTTGGGAATTGAACTCACAACCTCCCGGTTAGGAGTGTGATGGGCTAACCACTTGCCCCAAAAGCCATGGTTGAGGATTACTTCCTAATCATCTCTCTTAAGGCGTGGTTCAACCATCTCCTACTAGGATTATGTGACAATTAACTTGGTAATTCATTTAATGTTGTGTAGTGCTCCAAGCTTCTTCTTCTTCCTTGTGATGTTTTTGTGCTTACGCAGACCTCAAAGTCTAATAATTATTGTCACATGAATCCCTTTTGAACCAATCATGACTTATGCTTTAAAGAAGCACTATCTAATCCAAAATTGAAATAAAAACCGATTTGGATGTTGTAACTTTTCTACCATTTGTCAAATGTAATGATTCCCAAGTACCATTCTTATAACAAGAATCGAATTTGCTCCTCACGATATGCTCCCATTTGAGATTATCATCTACTATGTAGCTTATTTATAACAAGAAGGCTCACCAATATCTATTAATAAATCAAATGTAGATGTGGAGAAAATGTATAAGCCAAATTTGAGACATGAGAAGATTATATATATGTTTGTACAACAATAGAATTGGCATGCTTTTGTTGAACATTTTCATGGACAATCTTATGCATCATATTCTTTTGCATACTACCAAGGACTGACATCCTCAAATACAATGATTCTCACATTGATATCTTTAATGGGATGTTTATGCATCTTAGAAATATTAAAAATTGCACCATTATTTATGACCATGTACAATGTTTCAAGATCCCAAATTATGCTAAAGTGTCCATCTCATCCATATCTAGTAGAATTAGATTTTCTAGATTTACTGTCTAATTTATGTTTGATATGTTTTAGAACATGGACATACGTTTCACAACCAAACACGTGAATGTGATTATAATGTGGTGACTTCCAAATCAATAGCTGTTTTTGGCACTTTCACATATTTGATAGTACTATCTCATAATTTTATTACATGAAAAACACTTAGAAATTCTTCTACCCAAACAACTTACGTGAGTTTTGCAAGATGTAAGATAGATGCAAATTGATGTCAAATAATTATATTCATACTTTTTATTTACTCCATTCTATACTAGGGTTCAAAGAGCTATAAGCTCTCTTCTAGGTCCTTTAGATGGACATAAATATTTGAGCTTATGAGAATCGTACCCACTCCCACTATCTAAGCATAAAGCCCTGATCTTAGTACCTTTATCAAATTTTTAATGACATTAATGTATTTCTCCGAAATGAGATTTCATGATCCAAGAAATTCTTATGGAAAGCTTTTCCATCAGCTCTAGATCCAAGCTCAATCACAAAAGAATTACATTTAAAGGCTATTTTGCAATCCCCCTCCACATTTCATGGGACCAAGGATGCAAGGAGATTGGTATAAATCAAATCTTTAGATTGTTTGGCATCCTAATGGGTTTCGATTTTCTAATGAATTAATGATGGGATTGGGTGTGGAACAATTTTAAGGGTAATCTCCTATATTGAAAGCACATGTAGTTGAACATGAATGGGAAAGCTATGTTGATCAACATGTTTCATGTTCCTTGTGTCGTCTATTTCCTTACTTGCTAAAGATCGACTACAAAAGATAATTTAAAGATGGAAAGAGTGCACAAAGAATTCTTTGCATGGGGGACCCTAATAGGAGATGCATACCCAAAATCAAGTGGGGAATCTATGCTAGCCCTAAAGTTATGGGGAAGTCGAGGTTCATTTCTTCAATATTTTCAAATGGGCTAAGAAACAAGCATCTAGCAGATGATGGTGTGAATTAACAACTAAAAATATTGGTCGAAGCTTATGTTCATAATCTTTCACTCTTAGATGCCTCTAGATGGAAAAACCAATCTCTTCATGCTTCTTTTTTCTCTTATACTAGTGATCGTAGAGGATCATGATTGGTGACATTTCTATGGAATGCTTGGAATAGTATGAAGCCCGATTGTTTTTTAAGTCATGATTGGAAGTGGGAGCATAGCGTTAGGCCCAATGATTCCATTTGATTCTTTTTCCTTAGTATTAGGCAAATTGAGCATATGAATATTCAAAGAGCTAAGATGTTATCTCCCATGAGGTTTCATGGCAGGAAGCGTTTGTGGAACAATACTAGAAGAGAGTGGATGAGACAAGAAGAAATTGATACTATCCTTAAATTGGATTATGATGATTGGTGGATGTTTTTGGGCCTAATGTGTGTTTAATACGTTGTATATATACCTTCAAAGTTGAGAGTGTTTAATACGTTGTATATATACCTTCATAAGTTGAGAGTCATTTATGGTTTTGACTTTGGGTGTGAAGTGTCATAATAAATCTTGCGTTTAGTTGTATTCTATGTAGAGATTCTAAAATGGGACACACGCACACACATATATATATATATATATATATATATATATATATATATATATATATATATATATATATATATATATATATATATATATATATATATATATATATATATATATATATACACACACACACAACAAGCACTATACGTAGAAGCCATAAACTACGAAGTTTTTCAATGCAATGCTAAAATCGAAGAAGCTTTTTCTCTTTTGCAATTGTTATATGGAGTGGATAAAAAAGGAATATGTTTTTTTAAGGACGACTCAAATAGTGCTTAACACAAACGCTAACATGAGGTTGCTTTTGGTTGAAAAGCTAACACAAACGCAACTGATTTTTAATTGCAAGTCCTCTATTATAAATAGCAAGTCGACTATTTTGAATACCGCAGTCAACAAGCTTCTTGTCGCTCTGATCATAACGCTATTGTTCGGTCTCCTCTACGTACGTGCCTTCGCACACCAGCCATGGCGCCTGAAGACGTTCACCAGCCTAAGGACGTCCAGAGTGACTGTCCTCCTTCGCCAGCGCGTGCGACAAGGAGCCTCTGCGTGGAAAACTGCGGCTTCTATGGGACCCCTGAGAACGACGGCCGCTGCTCTACCTGCTTTACGAAGGCTTGCATCTCCGAATCTGACGGCACGTGTTCACCTCAATCTTCTTGTGGATCTCTGATTCTCACGCGTTCAAGTCTTGACGCCACGCCTGTGCCTGCAGCTGAATATGATGAGCCCTCTTTGCGCCCTAAGACCTTCAAGTATTCGACGTCTGCTGCGAACTGTTATGAGCTTCCTTTTAGCTCTCTGTCCTTAACCTCTGCAGATTCTGATGCAGCGCGTTATGAGCTCCCTTGTAGCTCTGTGCCCTCGAAGTCTTACCAGCTCTCTTCTCGCTCTGAATCCTCGACGTCTTCTGCTTCTGATGCGAAGGGCTTTCCTTCTGCTCCAAGTTGCGCCTTAGACAGAACGAAACCAAACCGTTGCTTTTCTTGTAGAAGACGCGTCGGCCTTACTGGATTCAAGTGTCGCTGTGGAAATATCTTCTGCTCCGTGCACCGTTACTCAGAGGAGCACAACTGCACCTTCGACTACAAGGCGAAGGCTAAGAAAGAAATCGCTGCAAACAATCCAGTCGTCAGGCGGACTAAAATTCACAAGATCTGATTTGGCAATGATTTTGACAAGTTGTATCGTCATTGTTACTTTGTAAGAACTAACTGTAAAGATGATTAAGATGATTAACTCAAGTTTCAATTTGTTGAATAAAAATCTCTGTATTGATTTAAGATGACTAACCTTTGATTAACTCACGGTTACAATTATGTGGTCTCAGTTGCACTCAAACTTTTTTCAAGGATATCAGAACGAATTACACAAAAGATGAAATATGATGCATTATCTAGATGTGTTTTTCATTATTGTGCTTAGCAAATGAGCCTCAAAACATTAATGGAATCTTCAACTACCTTGAAGGAGGGGGAACCTCTCGTCAGGTTCTTAGACATTCGAAAGTCATGGACGTACTAAAGTTCTCGAGGATCATCATTGATACTTTTTTTTTTATTGTGCTCTACAAAGCCTCCTCTCCTCATCCTTTATGATTCTCAAGTGCCTTGCCCTATTCATCATGGGCTCTACTTGAGAAGAAACTAGCACAGTATGAGGATGTAGACCTTCTTAACGAGTCACTCTGTTCACGTGGATGGTCATGAGCTCGCTGCATAGGCCATCCCTTGTATAATGATCTTCTGCATTTGGACAATGTTGGCATGGTGGAGAACCCCATTAAGAAGGAACCTCTTTGTCAATATGTGCCGATACTCCATGCATCAGTAACACATAAGCGGTCGATTATGACACCTATCTGGTCCATATTTCTTTCTACTCTATGTGTTAGAGCACTTGCATGGAAATTTAAGGGAATCCAAGATTACCTCTTTGACTTGATTGAGCACCCTTGTACTAGTTCTAGTCCCGTGATTCGGTAGGCCTTCTCAATCCACTTTTCAATCATGAAATCTCTTGGTGCATGTGGGAAGAATGCTACTACACCTTTACTTTTAGTACACAACTCATAAAAAGATTCATCTCCTTTGAGTTAGAGGTTTCCATATTGGTTATGAATCTTTCTTATACGCTTCTGGAAGAGAATATCTGGCAAAAGGAAATTTTGAGCTTCTCATAAGTGGTGATATGGCGCCAATTAATGTACTGATGTGAATTCATTTTTCAACCTATCTAGGGTGGATGGAAATGGGGACATCAAAGCATTCTCCCAATTTTACAAACCTCTTACTTGATACAAAGGATTCGGGTAATAAATGAACCATGCATGGGCCTTGTTAGGAACCGTAGTTTTTAGGGATTAAACCTAATTTTGTTTTTGTTTAAGGGGACAAAGTGCATTCAATAGGGCACTTTTTAGTAGGCTAGACTAGGTTTTCTTCTAGGTTTTACTATGTTCTTTTATCTCTTATTCTAGAGAGAAAGTAAGAGAATATACTTTCCACATCACCAAACTTATGCATGCATGTAATTAAAAAATTAATTTTTAAAGTCTCATTTTGAGTGTGTATATACTTGAAAGGGTCCATGTTTTAATGTGTATGTGAGAGAAGATTTTTTTTTAAACCTCATTTCTTTAAGTTTCTTTTAAAAAAAGTAGAATTTTCAGAAACCCTTCAAAATTAAGTGTCATATCATCAAATCCATAACTATGCCTCCCCAAAAAAAAAAGAATTTTTTCAAATTTTATTAGTTCTAGCCATGGAGCATGGAAAAACACATTTTGGCCCATGCACATACAAAAAAACACATTTTCCCTCCAAAACACATGCTTTAGAGTCCCTTCCAACCAATTTTCCATTTTATTCTGTATAATCTTGTAGCCATTGTCAAAGATGGTATTGAGATCTATTAAAAACCTCACACTAGGATGTACTCATGCTCCTATATCAATGAATATCCATGTTTGTGTGCTCAGAGATTTTTCTCCAAATACACAATGCACTAATGATGTGGGCTCTCAAAATGAACATCCTGCACCTCGAGAAAAGAACATTGATCTTTGGACTCATGGTTCACTATGTCCTCGTGATCCAACATCTTCTTACCTCTAACATTACATAACGTCATTGGTGCCAATGAATTTGGACTCTTAGGTTATTGCAAGAGATTATCTACACGTTCTGACTCTACAAAGTATTGGTTCCTACAATATCAACTCCACCATATGAGGGTGGTCACTTTAGAAATCACAACCATATCTTTATGAGAAGTACGTGTAGATTTTGAAAAGAATATGGAAGAAAATGAAATCACAATTCGAAAGTAAAATGCCAATATCCAACACTTGAAAGAGACTCATCCATATTTATGTTAATAGGGAGATTACCATCCAATGACGAGAATGTCACGAGGAAGGAGATAAGGAAGAGAGCTCCTACACATACTCTAACTCTCAAGGAGAAGCACACACACATACTAAGGCAAGGAAGAATGATCTTCTTCTTCTTCTTCTTCTTCTATCACATAAAAAGGAACGTACAAGAATGACCTAAAAACAAGAATATAATAAATGCAATATATAGAGATTAGTACAAAAGGCAAAACCTAATGTCCGCGAATGAGTGATCTGGCAAGGAAAAAATGTGCCATCACTCTCGGTAGATAAATCTAATAAAGCTCAATGAAGTATCCCTGAAATATACTGGCGTGACCACTATACATGTCAGAGAATCGAAAAACTGGTATGTGTCATCCTGGATCATCACATGTTGAGCTTGATATCTCAATAGAGAAACCCTCAACCACGAGAAAATTCCATTGATGATTGACCTCCATCCATGGGCTAATCCATCTATTGGGTGAATCCATGAAACCATAAATATTTCACATCTAATGGGTGACCACAGACCATGGGCTAAGACATATATTGGGTGAATCCATCTAGTCATGAAGGACTCGGGTATGATGTTTGACCACTAGCCATGGGCTAAATCATCTATCAAGTGAATTCATCCAACCATGAATAACCACTAGCCAGGGGGTAATTCATCTGTTTGATGAATCCATACAATTGTGGTTGACTCTCTTATGAGGGGCCACCACCAACATGGTAACTTGGGCAACCTCAAGCTAGATGATTTCAACATATGGGCGAACTTCCTAGACTTGATGCTACACACCTTGTTGTTGATGGGAGCCTTCTCTTAGGCAAACAAAATGAGTTTACTATTTATGTAGGAGATCTTATAATGAAATCTACGAGTGTTACAAAAATTACGCACCCTTAGTTTTGCATATACTAATGTTAAGCCCTAGTATAGGAAATTCTCTACTAGTACATTTGGTTAGGTGCATCTCTATTTGCATTCAACATGAAATCTAAGACATGTTTTCATGATTGGAGAACAAAAACAAAATTATTGAGAGCTACACTATCAGCTTGAGATGAGAGAAAATCAATTAATTTTAAAAGCATATAGATACTTCAAAGTCATATTATTATATTCATGCTTCAATACTAGATGATACAATTATGGTATTTTTTAGTTGAAAAATATATAATTATGTTATGGTATGTTACTATCAATACTACAGAGTCTTCTTAATCAAGAGTTATTTGATTAATTCATGTATTAGAAGTGTTGAAATAATTTTTGCGAACAAAACGTTCAAAGCATGTGTTAAGCAAATAATGATTTGAAGAGGTTGTAAAAATACAAATGTTGGGATCTATCCATCGTAATCTTCAAAGGAAGGTTAAATATAGATCTTTATTAGAGATCTCTAAAAATATATAACGTTAAGGGTTTCTCTCAAGATTGTTCAAAAAATGGGCGTACTTAAAAAATAGGTCTTTAGTCAAGCCAAAGACCAAAACTAAAAAAGAAAGAGAAGAAATCATTAAATTTAAGTGATTTTCTTTTCAAGATTATAAGAATTTGGAAAATAAAAATTTTGCCTAACTTGTGGTTCACTTAAATAGAATATATTTTTATCATAAAATTCAGACTTTGGTAGTTCTAGACATAAATTTCAACCTATAAATCTAACTCGGGTGTTGCACATGTAATTATTTTCTCATATTTAGATGAGAAGTGATTGTAGAAATTTTCGAAGATTGTGGAAAGCTCCTTCTTCAAACTCAGCAAGGTTTTTGGCAGTTATTAAAGATTGTCCTCCGATTTTGTGGTCTCATAGATTTCTTAGCAATTCCTATTTTCAAGCCATATTTAATCCACCTTCATACTTTTTAGTGAAATCAATCTCTATTTGGAAGTTTTTTGTACATTTAATCTCTTAAATATTTCATTTGTAACTTTCGAGTTCTTTTACGCAAAACACATAAAAATTCCAACGATTTGATATGAAAGCGAGAAATTTAGATTTGATGTCCCTTTTCAAACTCAATCATTCTTCACTAAATTATTCCCTACATTCTTCTTAGTCATCCCAATCAATCGCAACGCCCTAAATTATTCTTGGTCATCCCAATCAATCTCACTTCAAAAATATTAATTTCGTCTTTTATTTTTCTACATAATCATTTTATTCTGCTTACTTTAAATCATTTTATCTTCATCTTCATCTCAATTTTATTTCTTAGACTTCATAGTTAACTTTTTGTTCCCCCTACCTATTTCAATTCATATTTCTTTCTATCATTCATGGATTCTTTAGGTATGGTGGTAGTAACAAAATTCAAAGGTGTCAACTTTTGCAAATGGCAAGCAAGCATAAAGTACCTTCTTATGAGCAAGAAATTTTGGGAAGGTTCAAGAAGCAAATAGAACTGATGAATTCAAAAGAAGGATCATATCAACTCGAAGAAGAAAGAGGTACACCAAGAGGAGGTCAACAACCCACCCCTAAGTAGGTTGGATGTCTTTTATCTATCACAAGTTTTAAGACTAATTAATGAATTTGTTCATCACATTGAAGGGATCATATCAACAATTAAAGTAAGCATAAACGATGAAATATATGCATACCATTGCATAGATTACATAAAAATGTCAGGCATGGATTTATCTTGATATGAAATTTGGTGCTAAATTTACACAATCCAAATTATTTTTTATGATTTCCTTCTAGCAATAACATATGCTAGAAGAAGGTTCCACTCTTAAAATATATCAAGAATGAAAAAACTAGATGGCTCAATTAACTTTAGGGTACAATTCTATGAGATCATATAACTACCTTAATATTATTGAGAATTCTACCACCTTCATATAATGTTATTGTTAGAATTTTGTTCATATATAATCTTACCTATCCATATTGAAAAGCATGTGAGGAGAGATGGTAGATACACTCCAAGAATGTGCCTAGTGTTGCAAAATCTGTTGTACACCTACCAAGATATCTTTAGGGATGAAAAGTAGAAACATTGTGCTTGCAAAGGATGCATATAAACCACCTTAGTGCTTTGGAACATCAACCTCAAACTCATTCATCAAAACACACAACTTAGTATAAAATAGATGACTCAAAACTTGCAATCTTGGGATGAGATGCACTCTGGAATTTCACATAGAGCTTAGTGCTTGCTACGAATTGTCCAGAGATATTTTGCAAATCTCTAATTAGATATATAAATAATCTAGAGAAACAAATATGCTGATTTTTTATGAACCATTGTGAGAGAAATGAGTTTAATAAAATAGGGGTGTCATCTCGACTTGTTAGGACTCATGTGCTTGAATACATAGGTAACTTAAAATGAATGTAGCTCATAGATTAATGAACTAAATATCATGAAAATTGATATAATGCAAAAAGACTAGTGAAATCACGTATAACAATTAAAATCGCATCAAAATACTAGATATTCATAGAGAAAGTAAATATATTTTAAGTTGACTGAAAAATGAGACATAGACCTATAGTAGTAGTTGAAGAGAACTCCAAGATATAGCTTGAAATATCAATCTGTATTGCACATACGATACATGATTGGATTGGGGATGAAGCTTGATGAGGATAAGCACAATTTGTTTTTCACAAACAGTATCATGCTTGGTCGAAATACCATCAGAGTGTAGCTCTAAAAGTCTTCTCTAATCCACGTTTATTTTTGAGTGTATATATAGAGGATTTTGAATTAAAAACTTGAAGGGATGTTACCTAAAAGTTACCTTTGATTGATCAATCTCTCCTAACTATCCTTGTGATTCATGCCAAACAATGTCATATGATTGTCCTTTTACATTTACGTTTGATGTAGTTACATTTTAACTATTATTAGAGATGGGTTCTATGGCTCCTCTATAAACAATGTCATTATACTAATGATTAATCTGTTGGAGTTAGATGTCTACGGGAGCACACGAACAACACAAAGAAGAAGAAGAAGAAGCTTGGAGCACAACACACAATACCGAATGAATTACTAGAGAATGTACAAAGATAAGTAGGCCGTTAGGGCAATAGGCATATATACAAGCCGGGGAAAAAAACCTCCTAAAGAGGGAAAAAGGTGCCCGACGGTCCTAGTGTGTTCACACACATCACTACCTAAATATATCAACAAATCCCCCCTGGGAGTGATGCGGTGAACAAGGAGGTGGCACTCATGTATAAGGAAGTGCCAAGCTATGTGGAAATCACTCCACAAAAGCAAGTAAGCCCAAAGCTTTGGCGAAAGCTTCAAACTTCTCCCTAGGTAGGGCCTTTGTGAAAAGTTCTGAAATGTTCTCCTGCGTGAGCACATATGCCAAGCTCATCTCCCTAGTAGAGAACCTCTCCCTAACATAATGATAATGCACCTCAATGTGCTTAGTGCAAGCATGGAACAGAGGGTTCCTTGCAACTGCCAATGCGCTCTAATTGTCAGTGAAGGTGGTGGTGGCAGAAGACTAAGAAACACCGAAATCAGCCATAAGGCATCTGATCCATGCACACACTCAACAGTCGTTGTGAAAGCTACTCTATACTTAGCCTCACAACTAAAAGTGGCCATAGTAGGTTGCTTCTTGCTTAACCAAGATATACATGAGCTACCAAGCATGAAGCAAAAGCCACTAGTGGACACATGAGTGTCATAGTAACCAGCCCAATCAGAATCAGAAAAAACATGCAAATTTGGTGGTAGTGATCCCCCCTTAGGATAAAAGAACCCAAGTAGTCAAGTACCACTCAACTAGCGAAAGATGTGCTTAGCCATCAGCCAATGCTTGACTCTTGGGCAATGCATAAACTTGCTCATCTATTAGACAACAAACTGAATATCTGGCCGACTAAGGCATAAGTAAATCAAGCATTCAACAACCTGTTGATAGAGAACACCATCAAATGCATCTCCAGCATCATGAGGACTCAGTCATAAACCTGTCTCCATAGGAGTGGCAATAGTTATACAGTCTTCAAGTCCAAAATGCTACAATAATATGTCAATATATTTCGTTCGACACAAAGCCATTCCACCATCAATGTGCATAAATTGATGCCCAAATAATGATGCAAATGCCCCAAATCATGCATCTCAAATGAGGCATGTAAATCAGCCTTGAAATTAGCAATATGCTTCTCATGAGGACCGGTGAGCAGCATGTCATAAACATACACCACAATGATCAGAAGTACATCATTATTATGCTTGACATATAAGGTGCTTTCAGTTGGACTATTCTCAAGAACATGTGCAATCAGATAGGCGTATCTTTTCATACCAAGCACGTGGTGCTTGCTTTAGGCAATATAATGCATTCTTTAACCTACAGACCTGGTTTTCATGCCCTTTCTGCAAAAAGCCACGGGGCTTAAAAACATACACTTCTTCATGCAAGTCACCATTCAGAAATGTTTTTTTAATGTGCAACTGATGTACATTCCAACCATGATGAGCTAGAAGTGCATAGATGCTGTGAACAGTAGTCAGTCAGCAAGTAGGAGCAAAGGTTTCATCAAAATCAATGCCTCTTTCTTGCGCATAACCCTTTGCAACAAGCCTAGCCTTATACATTTCAACTATACCATCAGGTTTATGCTTCAGCTTGTATACCCACTTAGTGCAAATGGTCTTTTTGCCATGAGGCAAGTCACATAAAGACCAAGTACCATTCTTCATTATAGCATCATATTGAGATTGCATAGCATCCATCCAATTTTCTGAATTTTGAGCTTCATCAAACGAAAGAGGCTGAGTCTCATCACATAGACTAGATGTAGTGATAGCATAGAAATCTGATGCAAAAGAGGCACAATGAGAGCCTGACGGAGTACGATACGATAGAGCTGCATCTAATTTGCTGTCACGCAAAGTATACACCAGCCATTTTGGCATAGTTTTTGCCTGCTCAATATCAGCTCTCTCATCATCAAGTGCGTCATGTAAATCTGCATCAGAAATGGAATGATATACATCATCACATGGAACCTGCAAAGGCTGAGAATTTGCCCCATTAGGACAAGCACTAGACTCTCCACCTGTAAAGAGAGGGAGCAAAGTATCATACATGTCTTTGGAGCTAACAGATGTCTCCTTACTAGATGAAAGCAATGGCTAAATAGCATCTTCCACAAAGACAACATCACGGCTAACCAGAATGTGTTTAGTCTGTGGATGATATAGACGATAGCCTTTACTTTCAGAACTCTACCCAACAAAAATACATTTTACTGCTTTATCATCTAATTTTCTACGATGTTGTTCAGGCACTAATGCATGTGCTAGACAACCAAAAACGTGCAGATGAGCAACAAATGGCTTGCGATCATGCCAAGCCTCATATGGAGTGATAGACTATAGTGCTTTAGTGGGACACGTGTTAAGTACATATGCTGCACACATGACAGCCTCAAGCCAAAAACTATGTGGTAAGGCCTGACTCTTGACCATACACCTTGCCATTTCCACGAGTGACTTGTTCTTCCGTTCAGCAACTGCATTCTGTTGAGGTGTATACGACACTGTATATTGGTTTTTTATCCCACTTTCCACCAAAAATGCATTAAAATCAGAAGACATATATCCCCCCCGATCAGAATGGAGGGTGCCCGTTTTACATCCTGACATATTTTGAGCCAAAACAAAAACTGTTTGAAGCACATAAACACTTCAGACTTTTCTTTGAGTGGATATACCCATGCATGCTTGGAAAAATCATCAATGAAAGTCACGAGGTGAAGATATTTTCCAAAAGAGGGTGTCTCCATAGGACCACAGACATCGCTATGAGCAAGCTGCAATTTATGAGTAGCCCGAATTAAACCATCTTTTGGAAATGAGGAATGCCACATTCTGCCCAAAATACAACCTTCACATACATGTTTATCGGGTGCCTGAAGTTTGGGCAAAGAGGACACCATTTCAAATTTCTGCAGGCATAGCAAACTAGCAAAGTTCAGATGACCAAAGTGTGCATGCCAAAACTTTACATCTCACATAGCCTGAGAATCATGTACTGCACATGCCAAATCATTCACCGATTTTTCATAGTCTATGAGCTTATATAGCCCACGACATAAAATTCCAGAAGCAATAATCACATCACCATTTGACAAATCATGAACTGTATATCTGTCATCAACAAATTTCACAACCAAGCCAATCTTGGCTAATCCAAAAATTGATAACATTCTTTTCTTAATCCCTGGCACAAACAAAGCATCTGACAAAGTGAAAGAACTACCATCAGGAGTAATCCAAATGATCTTACCAACTCCCATAACAGGATAAGAGGAGTTGTTGGCACATGTAATAGTATTTCGTGCAGGGGTAGGCTGGAGTGAAGAGAAGAAACTACGTTGCGAGGTACTTAGGTCGCCCCACTATCAAAGTACCAAACATCTGAGTCTACTACAGACATGCACTTCTCATGAGAAGATGGTTCAAAACTGCACACAGTAGTAAACAACCATTCTTCTTTATACACAAGATTTGCAGACTCTGTTTTTGGTGTAAAGGCCTTTACAACAACCAATTCAGCCTCTTTCTTCTTTGCCTCTTTAGCATCCAGTTTTTTACAGTTATTTATGTTTACAGTACTTGCAAAAGAATTTTTTCTTTTTTGATTTCTTTTCATCTTTGTATTCCCTCTTCGATTGTGCAGAATTAGCAGATTTTTGCTTACTAGTTGAAGAGCTCCATTTTGCTTTGCCCTTTTGACTAGCTAGGAAAGCTTGATCTGCAACACGCATAATGGACTTGTTCTACCTGGGCTGATCTTCCCACAATAGAAGAGAGACTAACGCCTCAAATGACAAGGCATTTGGATTGCCTTTCATCATCAACCAACAAGTAGAAGCAAAAATATGATATGAATCAGGAAGACCATTCAGAATGGTCTACACAAGTGAGCTATCTAGTATAACCTCATTAGTAGAAATCAACTGTTCCTTCATGTCTTTGATCTTTGTTAAAAAACTGTCCATAGAATCACCTTCATTCATGTGCTCACTCTCCAATTTTTTTCAGAGGTAAGCAACACGAGCCTCATTCCTAGCTTGGTACAATGTGGTAAGTGTATCCCAAGCATCCTTAGGTGTTTTGCAAGAGCGTATGTGAGGAATAATGGCATGTTTGATAGACAAATCTATCAATGCATTTGCATAGGCATCTCTGCCATCCCAAGAAGTTAGCTCTGTAGTAGGTGCAACAAAAATCATAACACGAACATAAATATGCAGAATATCATCATCTTCGATACCTTTTGCATCAGCTTCAGTACCTCCAGTTGTAACATTTGCAGGTGGGATATGACGTTTTTCAACACCCTACACAATGTTCCAGAGTCCTTTTGCAACCAACACATGTCGCATCATATAAGACCATAACGGTTAGTTGGTACCATCCAGCTTATCCTCAACAACCAAATCACGAAAAACATCACTGTTTTCAACCATGGATGATGACTAAAATACCTGGATGTAGAAAATTGACTGTATCTCAAAAAGTTGAACAGAACTGCCCAGACAAATTCTGCTACACCTGCAGCAGACTTTGAGATGCTTATACTGGCGAACCCAACATTGGTATATACCTTTGGCACAAAAAGACAAAATAGGTTACACAAGCACTACAATAGTGTGCTCGAAGGCCAAAATGAGCTTAGATTGCAATTTCGACACCACAAAGCGAAGCAGTTTTGATCTCTGAAACACGTTGAGTATGCTCATCAAAAATCATGTGATTCTGAGACTCCAACTAGAGAGGTGTCAACGATGCCCTAGATGAAGCGGCGACCTGCTCGGATACCAATTATTGGAGTTAGACATCTATGGAAGCACGTGAACAACACAAGGAGGAAGAAGAAGCTTAGAGCACAACACACAATATTGAATGAATTATTAGAGAATGTACAAAGATAAGTAGCACATTAGGGCAATATGTGTATATACAAGCCATGAGAGAAAACCTCCCAAAGAGGGAAAAAAGTGCCCCTGCAGTCCTAGTGTGTTCACACACATCACTAACTAAATATATCAACATAATCAAGCAGTGGGCTTGGATGAAAATGGCACCAATAGCTCCCCCTCAAGCCTAGCACGCTTGAGTCTTCATTCTCCCTTGATTTCTAGCAATCCAATCATGCCTTTAAATCTTGTTAGCTTGATACCATCCAATGGTCTAGCCAACATATTTGCACATTGAACATTAGTACATACATAGGATAATTGAATGTCCTTGCTCAACACCTTTTCTCTTACATAGTGATAGTGTACTTCAATATGCTTTGTTCTAGCATGGTAAACTGGATTAGCTTCTAAGTGAAGTGAGCTTGTGTTATCACCAAAGATGTGAGGAGTTAGAGTATATAACCCAAAATCTGAGTATAGAAACTTTAGCCACATTGCTTCTTGTGTTGCATTGGCCAAACCTCTGTATTTAGCTTCAGTAGATGATAGAGCAACAATTGGTTGTTTCTTTTGTTTCTTTGAAGACCATGAGATTAGCTTTGAGCCTGCAAAAGACAAAGAACCTGATGTACTCTTCCTATCGTCCTTTGATCAAGCCCAATCTAAATCTAAGTAGATTTTGAGATCAATTTTTCAAGTGTAGGGATAGAAAATTCATTCATTGATGGTACCCTTCAAGTATTTGAGCACTCTCTTGGCTGCTTCCATGTGTGGCTTCCTTGGCTTGTGCATAAATTGATTGACTATGCTAACACTATAGCATATATCCATCCTTGTGAGAGTTGCATAGTTCAATCTTTCTACCAAGCTTTGATAACTTGTGATATCTTCAAGGGGTTCTCCCTCATAAGCACTTATCTTATGGATTAACTCCATGGGTGTACTTGCACACTTTGTATTCTCCATTTTAAGCTTAGAAAGCATGTCATGTACATACTTCCTTTGAGTGATATGGATACCAAAATCTATATAGACAAGTTCAAGTCCAAGAAAGTAAGTGAGAGGTCCAAGATCATTGATCTTGAATTCATCCTTCATTCCAGCCTTTACCTCCTTGATTCCATTGATATCATTCCTTGTAATTATGATGTCATCAACATACACATAGAGATATATAACATTTGATCCATTCTTCTTGATGAATAGTGATGTATCTGCTTTACTAGTTTTGAACCCTTGGTCCTGCAAGTAAATCACTAATCTATGATTCCAAGCTCTTGGAGCTTGCTTCAAACCATACAAAGACTTCTTTAATTTGCACACATAATTGGGAGGATGTGCATCTTCATAACCTAGTGGTTGTGCCATATAAATTCTTTTGAAATCCATCCATTGAGAACTACATTTTTTACATCTAGTTGATATAGCTTCCAATTCCTAGATATAGCAATGCTAAAAGGTACTCTAATGTTAGGCATTTTGGCAATAGGTGAGAAGCTTTCTTCAGAATCTATCCCATGGGTTTGTGCAAAGCCCATGGCTACTAACCTTGCCTTGTATCTATTAATGCGACCATCTTAATTCCTTTTAACTTTGTAAGTCCACCTTGATCCAATTACTTTCATTGATGGTTTGCTAAGAACAAGTTCCCATGTGTCATTATCCACGAGAGCTTCCATTTCTTCATCCATTGCTTCTTTCCACTCCTTCTTGATTTGAGCTTCTTCATAAGATGTAGGTTCTTCATGGCTGAGATCCTTAGCCATATAGATTGAATGCTTTGTGATAAAAGAGGTTGCAAATCCATATCTCTCTCGTTTCCTCTTCTGAGTTGAAGAGAGCTTTCTAAGCCTTGAGCTAGGTCTTGCACTTTAGCTTTCCCTTTGTTCTTCCGTAGCTTCAATTTCTCCAAATCTGTCAAGTCATCTTCAGAATCACTATCTTCAAGGTGCTTTGGTTCCTTTGTTGGAAGAAATGAAAAATCTTCTTCTAAGTCATAAGATAGCTTCACTTTCCTATCATCATCAAACCAAGATTTATTTTCATCAAAGACTATATCCCTACTAGCTAAGAAGCCTTTGTTAGTGGGATTATGCAAGCTGTATCCTTTTTTATTTTGATCATAACCAATAAAGACACACTTCTCTGCCTTGGGTTCCAATTTCCCTCTTACTTGAGAAGGTATGTGTGCATAAGCTAGAAATCCAAAGATTTTGCAATGCTCTAAACTTGGCCTTCTTCCATTCCACATTTCATAAGGATTCATACCATCTAAAGACTTTGATGGAAGTTCATTTACAAGGTAGATGGCTGTTGATACAGCTTCTGCCCAAAGGTTATTAGGTAGGTTCTTTTCAATTTAGCAAATATCTGGCTGTTTCTACTATAGTCTTGTTTCTTATTTTAGCTTCTCCATTGATTTCATGTGTGTATGTGGTTTTTACCTCTGTCTTGATGCCTCTTTCTTGTAGGAAAGCATCAAGTTCAGTTGAGAAATATTGTCCACCATTATTTGACTTGAGTCTCTTGAGACATCCACCTGTTTGGTTCTCTACAAGAGTAAGATACCTTTTTAAACAACTAAAGACTTCATCCTTATGCTTCATAAAGTACAGAATTGTCTACTTGCTACAATAACCAATAAAAGATACGTAATATCTTGAACCTGAAATAGAAGATTTTTTCTTGGACCCCAGACATCTTTGTGTACAAGATCCAATAGCTCTTGAGGGATATAGCCTTTCTTGTTGAAAGGTTGTCTATGTGCTTTGCCAAATTTTCAAGCGCCACATTTGTAGATCATATGTTGTTTTGTGATGTTGGGCAATCCAAGTACACTTTGATCCCTGCAAATTTGTTTCAAGGTTCTCTCACCAATATGAGCAAGCCTTTTATGCCATACCTCTAATTTAGAGAGTGTCTGAGATCCATAGCTAAACAATGCTATGTTCTTGTTGTCTTCCATTTCAAACATGAAAAATCTTCCAGTCTTATCTCCTTTTGCAATCCTTCTAAATCCTTGCACATCTTCCACATATGCTCCATGTCTTGTGGACCTAACTTGGAGTCCTTTCTCCACAATTTGTCCAACGCTTATCAAATTTCTGGTTATTGTAGGTACATACAAAACTTTGCTTAGGAGATTCATATTGCCATATGATGTCTTGACATTACCTACTTTCTCCATTGAGTGTCTTGTATCATCATCTATCTGCACTTCATGTTTGTTCTTGGGATCTTCTAAATCAAAGAACAATCTACCAATTGCTATGAAACTTTGTAGCAAGGAATAAAACAGTCTACGGAATCTATTTTGACTTAAATCACTAACAATGATCAAGTATACACTGACAAATAGATCAAATAAGTACACTATTTTGAGTCATAAAGGATGGAGTAGAAGAGTTGAGATATGAGAGAACTATATGTATTAATGCACATAAATTACATTGACATTGGCAATGAATGATTTCAAAATGTGAGGACAATGATAGAGCTATGGTTTGAGCTCAATATCAACTTAAAGCCCCTTTGAATATCTCTTCAAATCGGGTTGCACATACGAGACTTTTGAAGTCCTCTTCTATAGATAAAGTTGGAGCCCTTTTTGAATTTGAAATTCAAACTTCTACCAAAAAGTATCTCTACAGTTTAGGATCTCAATCCCCATCTACCTCACCAATAATCCGTGGAAAATGTCTCCTAAATATTTTTTATTAAAGTGAATCTTTCTATGTACTTTTACAAGGAGTGAAAATCAATCTTTTACGAGAGATCATTCCAGTGCTAGTATGTGAATGCACATATGAGCTTTAGAATAATGATCAAGCATTTAGGCTTGAAGTAATTGCACCAACAGCTCCCCCTCAAGCCTAATATGCTTGGACTTCAATTCTCGTTAATATCTCATAATATAATCATCATTGTGAACCTGTTCAATTTAGTTCCATCCGAAGACTTGGTTAGCATATTTTCACATTGCAAGTTGGATACATAGGACAATTGTATGTCCTTGCTAAGTAGCTTCTCTGTCACACGATGATAATGCACTTCAATGTGCTTTGTCCTTGCATGATATAGAGGATTAGCAGCCAAATATAGGTTCCGTGCTCTCCCTTTGAGATCTTCTAAGTGCTTGATTGGATGACTCTCGAATATCTTCCAATTGTTTAAACTTTGTCTTAACCTTGGACTTCCAATCTTTGAAATCAATCTACTCTTCATCTTCTTAGTTGACATCCTTAGATGTATGTGGTTCTTCTTGAGTCAGATTTGGAAAATATTTCTCCAAATCATAGGGTAGCTTTATTTTCTTGCAATCATCTTCAAAATAAGAGTTATTTTCATCAAATAACACATCTCCGTTAGCTATAATTCTTTTATTGGTGGCATTATATAACATATATCCTTTCTTATTTTAATAGCCAATGAATATGCATCTTTCAACTTTTGGATCAAGCTTTCTCCTAATCTGTGAGTGTATATGTGCATAATCAATGCATCCAAAGATCTCACAATGATGTAAAGAAGGTCCCCCACCATTCCATGCCTCATAAGGTGTCATTCCATCCAGAGAATTGGATGAAAGCCTATTGATTAGGTAAGTGTCTATGGAAGCAGCCTCTACCCATAGGTAATTAGGAAGTTTTGTCTCATTCAACATTGATCTTGGAGCCTCTACTACTAGTCAATTTCTTCTTTCTACCACTCCATTATGTTTAGGCATTTACCTTGTTGTAATCTCTCTCTTTATGCCTCTGTCCTATAGGAACGAGTCAAACTCATGTGAGAAATACTCACCACCTCCATTAGATCTGAGCCTCTTCAACCTTCTACGTGTTTGATTCTCAACAAATGCCAAATACTTCTTGAAACCAGTGAAGAATTCATCTTTATGCTTCATAAAGTAAAGTATTGTCCATCTAATATAGTAATCTATGAATGAAACATAATACCTTGACCCTGAAATTGATGGGTCTCTACTAGCACCCAACACAGCTGTGTGCACAAGCTCTAAGTAGTCTTCATACATGTATCCTTTTCTTGAATGGTTGCCTATGTGATTTGCCAAATCGGCATGCTCCACATTTGTAAATGATGTTTTTCTTGGACACATTTGGAATTCCAAGCACACTCTAATCCGTGCATACTTGCTTCAATGTCTTTTCACTTATATGACCTAATCTCTTATGCCAAATCTCTAATTCAGATAGGGTTTGGTCTTTGTAATAGAAGACAACAATATTTTTGGTATCTTCAACTTCAAAGATAAAAACTCTACAAGATTTCTCAGCTTTCGCAATCCTTTTGAAGCCTTGTTGACAGTCTTCCACATATGCTCTATGCCTTGTGAATCTAACCAGTAATCCCTTCTCAACAATCTGTCAAACACTAATTAGATTCTTGGTTATTTTTGGTACATATAATACCCTACTTAGAAGATTCATGTTACCATCAGATGCTTTAACATTCCCAATGTTCTTTATAGAGTGTCATGTGTCATCACCTCTCTAGACTTCATGCTTTCCTCAGGGTTCTTCAAGATCAGACATTAATGCTACATTGCTTGCTACATGATTGGAGCAACTAGAGTCAATATAGAATATGTACTCATCATCTTTACGTTGCTTGATTGTCATATTCATGAGTAATAGGGAATCCTCTTGATCATTTGTATAGTTGTTGTAGTCTCTTCTTCCTCTAAAGCCTCCTTGATAGTTGTTTCCTCCATTATTGAATCTGCCTCTTGATTGTCCATAACCTCCTCTATGGAAGCCTCTTCCTCTTTGATTCTTTGTGTTCCTAAAGCATTCATCTGTGGTATGATTCATCAAGCCAAAATGTTGCAAGGTGAAGAGTTGTATGGTGTCCCCATGCCTTGCTTTCCTCCTCTACCCCTTCCTCTAGTACCTCTTCCTCTACTTGTGAAAGTTACTTGAGAGGTACTTGCCTCTTCTTCATTCCTCTTACCTTTGCCTTTATCTTGACTCTTATTTTTATCTGTGTAAAGGGAAAAAGATTAATTACCTCTAGAAGTATCTCCATTCTTGTTGAGCTTTTCCTTATGTGTGAAGAGTTGCCCCCTTAATGTATTGAGGTCAGGTATCTGCATGTCCATATATAGGTCCATTGTTGTGGTAAAGGACTCCCATTTGTCATCAGCGTGGATGCCATTTATGATCTACCTTACTATCTGCTCTTATTTTATTTCTTCTCCAATACTCCCAAGTTGATGAGCTAGATCCTTCATCTTGGTCACATAGTCAGCTACACTTTCCTTTGGTTGCTTCTTCAAGGTTGTGAACTCCATCCAAATCTGGTTCTTCCTAGCCCTTTTATTTGATGAGAAGTAAGGAGATAGTACTTCCTAAGTCTCTTGGGAGGTCTTGTGATTCCTAATACGAGGTTATAAAAAATTAGATATTGAATTGATTATATAAGACCTGGTTAGAGCATCCTTTGCACACCATGCAACTAGTCTATGTTGCTCCTCTCTTGTAAGTTGATGTTTGCTTCTAAGGTTTGGCATTTCTTCATATCTAGATATGTATCCATACAAGATTCTTCCTTGGAGGTAATCTTTCATCCTTAAGGACCATGCTGGATAATTGCCCCTATCCAATTTGTCAATGAATGATGCGAATCCATTTCCAATTTTACCTAGATGTTGCTTTGATACCATTGTTGGAGGAGATGGTGGGCACCTTCTAGAGATGAAATGGTCCTGCAAATTCCTCCTTTAGAACAGCCAAAACTAAGTTGAGGAGTAAAAAATAGGCCTCTTAAGCTTTATAAGAAGTAAAAATAATCACCCAAGTACTTTGGAAGATGATCCTCAAATCATTGGATCAAAATAGATGAGTTGGAGTTTCCACTATGAACCAAAACTTGCTATTTTTGTCACTACACATGCTCAAAGAAATGAACGGTACTCCTTCTCTACTAACAATTGAGTAAAATTATTTTGGGCATATCTAATTAACTTGGGTAGCTAACGTTTTCAAGTCATTTCACTTGAAATGATAGAGCATGCTCAAATAATCATGCTTAGTAAGTTAGAGATGCATCTCGACATTCTCGAGCACTAATAGTATGCAGGCCACTAAGCAATGTTTAGCTCATAAATCGCAAATGATCAAGATAATTAATATGAAACTTTGTAACAAGAAAATAGCGAGTCTACTAAATCTATACCATCTTAAATCACTGAAAATGATCAAGTATACACTACAAAATAGATCAGAGAAGTGCACTATTTTGAGTGATACATGATAGAGTAAAAGATTTGAGATCTGAGAGAATTATATGTATTAATGCACATAAATTACATTTACATTGGCAACGAATAATTGCACAATGTGAGGGAAATGATAGAGCTATGGTGTGAGCTCAATATCAACTTAAAACCCCTCTGAATATCTATTCAAATTGGGTTGCACATATGTGACTTTTGAAGTACTCTTTTTTAGATAAAGTTGGAGCTCTTTTTGAATTTGAAATTCAAAATTCTACCAAAACGTATCTCTAGAGTTCATAATCTCAATCTCCATATACCTCACCAATAATTTGTGAAAAGATTCTCCTAAGTATTTCATATTGAAGTGATTCCTTCTTTGTACTTTTACAAGGAGTGAAAATCAATCTTTTATAAGAGATCATTCATATGCTAATACATGAATGCACATATGAGATTTAGAATAATGATCTTCATGTGAAGGTTGCCCTTTGCTTCTCATTGTTGGCATGACTTCATCCTCAGATATGTATCCAAAAAGATTTCTTCCTTGAAGGTAGGCCTTCATCCTCAAGGACCAAGCTGAGTAGTTGTTGCTATCCAATTTCCCAATGGTGGAAGGAAAACCATCTCCCATGTTGATTTAGCTATGCTTTGATACCACTCTGAGAAGAGATGGTAGATACACTCCAAGAATGTGCATGATGTTGGAAAATCCTGCTCTACACTTGCCAAGATATCTCCAAGGATGATAAGTAGACACCTTGTTCTTGCAAAGGATGCATATAAACTACCTTAGTGCTTTGCAACATCAATCTCGAATTGATTCATCAAAACAGACAACTTAATATAAAATAGATGACTTGAAATTTGCTATCTTGGGATGAGATGCACTTTGGAATTTCACTTAGAGCCCACTCCCTGCTGAGAATTGTCCACATTTTTTTTACATCTCTAATTAGATATATATTTAATCTAAAGAAACAAACTTGATGAAAAGGGATATAATGTAAATAGAGTAGCCAAGTTACGTATACTAATTTAAATCTCATCAAAAGACTAAGTATACACAGAGAAATCAATGATTTAAGTTCACTAAAAATGAGTCATAGACCTGTAGGAGTAGTTGAATGCATATATAGAGGATTTTGAATCCAAAACTTGGAGGGATGTTACATAAAAGTTCTCTCAAGTTAGAGGAATCTTTGGTTGATGAATCTCTCCTAACTATCCTCGTGATTCTTGCCAACCAAGGTCGCATGATTCTCCTTTTACATTTAGTTTTGATGTAGTTACATTTCAACTATTACAAGAGATGGGTTCTATGGCTCCTCTCATTGAGAGTACAAACAATGTCATTATACTAATGATTAATTCAGCACTAGGCTTAGATGAAAAATGCACCAACGAAATTCCCCACATGAGGCACTTGGACTCTTGGTCCTTGGCAAGAGACTCAATGCCTATATTGGTGGGAGAGTAGTGGTATAGGACACAAATCCTTAGGTTTTATGTTGGTAGATGCAATTGTGATCGTTCTTTGGTAGAGCCTCAATGCCTATAGTTCTGTTGGTAAAGCAATAAAGAAGAGAAGTCTTGAATTACAAGCATTGGAGGGAATATGGGGCCGAACAAAATTTTCAATGGGGTTACGAAGTGAATGCAAAACGCTTGGAACAAGCTAAGAAACAAAGGAGAATTGAAGTTAGAGAGCATTGGAGACATAGGCAACTTACGTAAAAATGAGCCAATTCATAACACTCTCCATAACGTTGTTACGTAGAGGAAGAATTTCTTATGTAATCACACTCTACTTTCGTAAAGACCGGTAGCATTTAAGGAGTACACTCCCAACACTATCTAATTTTTTGAAGATTTTGAAAACTCATTTTGATGCTCAAATAAGCATTATGATTATTTTCTTACATCTTTTGTCCAAATCTATGTGAAAAAAGATATTTTCTATAAGTATAAATATAAAAAACCATAATTTTAAGTAGTTTAAGAATCCAAGAGGGTGAATTTTTGTCAATCTTGATATTTTGGAGCTTCCCATTCATCTCCTTCTTGATATGGATCTCTCATTGTGTTCTTGGAGTTTTCCCATACCCACCTCTATTAAATGTAAGTGTGTTATTTCATTCTCTAAGTATGTGTTTCTTAGCTTTTGGATGTGTATGTAGGTTAATGTCTTCTGCAAGTGTTATTCTTTGCATTCAATAGCTTCTAGGAGGCATTTCTTCATATACTAGAATAGTGTAATCATACTTCGATTGAGAATGAAGTTGGTCTACACCACTCAAAGTCAATGTGCTTTGAGCTAGTGGTTCTACAATAACTTTTATCATTGTTGTTAAGGATCATGATGCTCTCTAAGTTGAATTATTGTTATCCTATAAGTCGATTATTTGAGAATAGTTAGAGATTTATATGATGACCCATATCATTGGACCTCATTATTTGGTGCCACATTAATTTATATAGATAACCCTGAATAGATTATGCATAAGATATTATGCTCTCTCGATTGAACAATATTTCAATCAAAAGTGATTTTGATCGATGAACTTTTGATAGATAAGGTTTTTTGGTCAACAATTGTTTTGACAAAAAACATTTTTGGTTGAAAATCCATGTTTAATAAAATACTCTTCTGTGATTTAAGAACACCAAAGTTGAATTTTTTCTATTAATTGAAAGTGTCATACAAGAAGTAGGTTTAAACTCTTTCTTAAAAATTTAGATTTTTTTTAAGAATTAAAAAAAAGTAGAAAATTATAAATTGGTGAGTTAGATATTTAGAAAATTGTCCGAGTAATAGAATTAATAATAAAAATTGGAGAGTTTAGTTTTATGTAGAGTTATTAATCAAGATTTAAAAATAAAGTATTATTTAGAATTCATATTAAAAATTTATGTTAAATAGAGTTTTTAGGATTTTTGTAATTTATAAACTATTGTGATTGTCTGAATCATAAAATTGATTTTTTCTTCATGATAGTTTTGAGAAGTTTAGTTTTTTGTATAAGTGAGCTAATTTCTATGTGTATGTATTTGCATCATATATGTTTCTATGTATGTGTCTATGTATGTAATCTATAGACTATTATCATTGTCTAACTCATAACATTGACTCTTATGTCACAATAATATGTGCATATGTATGTGTAATAGTACCTCTATGCATACGTTTGCATGTTTGTGTCTATGATTTTGGTTTAACTCATAACATTCATTCTTACTTCAGAATAGTATGTGTATGTGTGTGTAATAGCATATGCTTGTGTATGTGTATGTTTATTTGTATATTTTATAATTGTGACTTTAAAACTATTGTGATCGTTTCAATCATAACATGGATTCTTAATTCACAATAGTATGTGTGTGTGTGTGGGTGTATGTATGTATATATGTGAATTAAAAAAGATTGTGATTGTCCCACTCAAAGCATTGATTCTTACTTCACAATAGTATGTGTGTTTGTGTGTGTAATAGTATATGTATGTTTATGTGATTGTGTGTACATACATACGTGTTGTAAGATTGTGATTTAAAAACTGTTGTGGTTACTAGAGTCCTACTATTGATTCTTACTTCACAATAGAAGTGTATGTGCATAGAATATGAGTTAGAGTTTATTTTTATTGTTTGAATCTTAGCATCTATTTTTACTTCAAAAATCATAGTAGTATGTGAAAGTCTATGTTTTGATTGCTTGAATCATAACATTGATTTCTACTTCACATATCAGAATAATATGTGTAGGTCTATGTATATGTCTGTGATTTAAGAACTATTGTGGTTGTTGGAATCATACCATTGATTACTTCACATTAGTATGTGCAAGCTTTTGCGTATGATTGTGATTTAAAAACTATTTCCATTCTTTGATTCATAGCATTGGTTCTTACGTTTGAATAGTACATATAGGCTTTTGTGTATGATATTGATTTAAAAATTATTTTGATTGTTTGACTTGGAGATTGACTTTTAATTCAATAATTAGATTAGTATTTGTAAGTGTATGTTTATGTTTGTGATCTAAAAATGTTGTGATTGTCTGACTCATACAACTCATTTTTATTTCACAATAGTATTTATATATTTGTGTGTATGATTGTAATTTACAACTATTGTGATTGTTTGATTCATAAAATTGATTCTTTGCTTGAAAATACTTTGTGTAGGTCCTTGTCTATGTGATTTAAAAATTATTGTGATTGTCTAACTTGAACATTGATTCTTTGATTGTCTTACATGGAACATTGATTCTTTCTTCACAATAGTATATGCAGATATGAATAGATTAATAGATATATGAAGTTAAGAAATAGATACATAGAGAGGTAGAAATATAGATAGATAGATACATAGAGCGATGAATAGATTTAAAAATTTTAAGAGATAGTTTCATAATAGTATTTATATGTTTAATATAGACAGTTTGTGAAATGTATATCTTATTTGATATGGATTCATAGTTTCTTTTTTTATAGATATAAGCTCTACATAAAGCATGCATTTTTGGAAAGTGAAAAGAATGGTTGGATGCGACTAGGATAAAGGATCTTTTTAGTACATGCAACAATGTTGCAATATGTCCTAATCTGGATACTGATATGGGTGCATTTTACACATTATTCAAACGAGTGTAAAACTCAAGGTATCACATAAAAAAGATTCAAAACCGCAAATAGTTCACAATTATTTTGAAAAGGTAGTTAAAGTGTAGAATAAGAATCTTGTTAATAACTTTATAGTTAAGAAAGGAGTTTGCCACATGGCATCACGTGGATGCGCTTCTATATTTTGGGTAGATAGAGAGAGAAAGAGAGAGAGGATGTGTGGATTAAGGACACACAAGTTATTCTATGCTCTCATGCGTGGTTGGGAGGTTCGCAAAATCTTATCTCCGTGTGCTTGAGGTTTATGTGAGCAAGACATGACCGTGTGTAATTGAGTAGTAGAAAAGAATGATGTTATAATGGTATCAAAAAAATATTTTGGCGACAAAACTGTACCTATTGCATCACACATGTATGAATTATCCAATCCAACTACCTATGTGATGATGATCAAATTCATGTTTCAAGTTGTTTACAGCCTAGCGCTAAAGAAGAAGCAATATATCAATGTATTTTTGTTCTTTTGTGAATGCCACTACCTGTCAAGCTATTGATGCCATCTTCAAGCATACATGAGTCACTAGCCTATACAGGTGCAAATTTTTTGTTAATGTCTTTTGAAAACCTCTATTCTCTAAGTATGAGATACAAAGCATATGAAAGATTTACGAAATTTGTAGGTATATGAAGTATATAATGTCTATTTTTATGAGAAGATATATATTCCATAAAAAAATAGACCAAGAGGAGAAAATGATGTCTCCAAAAATCCCTCTTTCAATTATCTTAATAAGATTTTCCAGAGCCAAATTTGATAAGTCCCCATTTTGGAAGAGAGAGGAAAAAAAGTGAGGGGGGATTTAGACATCGATTAGTGAGAAAAATACATATATGAAATATGGGATCCATAATTTTAAGTGAAGTGATTAAACCCTTTCAATTACAAAGAATGGTGAGTTCCTAGTTCCCCTCACGGTCCCTCTCTCCACCATTTTGGACATTTTTTTCAGACATTAAATTTTGTTGGAATCTCATTTTGGGAGAGGGAAAAGCAAATATAGTAGGAAAGGATTTATGGAGAATAACATGTACATTGCTAGCGAGGTGTATGGACTCTTAGGTAGATTCAAGGAATCCAAAATTTGTCTAGTACGATGGGATTTTGAGGCTCTGCAAGACCCCCTTCAATCAATTCTTTTTGGAAGAAAAATTTCAGCACTTAAACTTAATAAACTCCCATTTTTAGGGAGGGAAAAAGAGGTGCATTAGGTATGGATGGATGGTAAAAAGAATGCATAATGAGAATATTTTATATAAAATACCCTATGGAACCATTAAATTCATGAAAAAATAAGTTAAAGAGGCATTTTGCATCCTGAAATACCCCTTTTCCGCTCTTTTTGCACAAAATTGTAGGTGCTAATTTTTTACAGATCTCCACTTTCGGGAGCAAGAAAAGAGATAATTTAAGATGAATCCCATGGAATAATGTTATAATATATGTATTATTATGGGAAATAGAAAAGGCAAAAAAACTCATATTATGTAGATAAGCTTTCTAAAATTCCCGTCTAACTTTTTACAATAAAGTAAAAATCTTGATTTTTTCCTCTTTTGGGGACAAATTAAGCATGCAAGAGAGGAGGATTTGGAAGTACGAGAATATTCCAAAGCATCTTTATATATTACTTTTTGAGGTTACAGAGAGAAATATAGGATTTGCTTGATGAAAGAATGCCTTTGGGTAATTCAAAAATCACATTTCCACACTTTTTTTTAGCACCTCCTCTAGTCTACTAGATTCGCATGTCACACTTGTAGAGGCCATGTCTTGGGCTAGAGAACTCCAAATTAGATGTGATATGGTTTTTTTCAAAGAGCACAAGATCTATTTTGTGTTAGAAAAAAAAAGAAATCTTTGAAAATACATATTTTCTAGCTCTATGTAGGTCTACAAAGTCTAAACAATTTTTGATAGCTACCTTTCGGGAGCCATATCTTGAAAACTGAAAAGATGATTGAAGTAATTTCACTTCGAGGTAGGGGTGTGCTATATATCTCATTTTATGATTATTTAAAGGTCTTGAAATTTTTTTTGTAGGTTTAGAGATGGTTTACATGTGCATTTGTTTGGCATATTTGCATTATTTTGGTAATCATTTGATCATGTTTGATGTTTTGGGAAGTTATTTGATGTCTTCAAACACTCAAAGTTTGATTTAGGACCTAGGGAGGAAGTTCCATAGGTCTCAAATCTTGTCAAAAAGACTTGGATTCATGCACTTCCAACATTAGACCATTCCAAGACATATGGCTTATGTTTTTAAGCATCCTAGTTTGTGTTTTGGCATGTTTTCTATGTACATATAGGGATGCATACATCAAAGTTGATCATTTTTTTAAGTCTAAAATATGGATCAACTTGCTAGATGTACACTTTTTGATGGTTTGCAAGAAAGATAATTGTAGGAAGTACAAGGTTATGCAACCAAGACATGGTTGCTAGCATTTTATGCTTTTGTAGGTTTTGGAGTTCATATTTGAGTATTTGACTTGCATGCCATGGGCTTGCCAAGCACTATGTTATAGTGGATGGCATGTGTTCCATTGGCCCACAAGGCCTTATAATTTCTATTATGGTTAAAAGTTTTTGGCAGGCCATTTCCTTAGGGAAATTCCATTGAAATTTTCTCCACATCATGGCATTTCATACACACTTATCTTTAAGTAAGAATTTTATGGCATGGTAACATGGCTCCTCTGCAAACATCAGTAAGGTGTAAGTGTGCTTGTAAGCATGTACTTGATGTACTTAGGATCATCAAAGCATCATATATAAGGAAAATTGATTAATAACTAGATCCCTACTCATAATCCTTATGGATTTAGACTATAGGATTGCCTACTCATAATCCTTATGGATTTAGACTATAGGATTGCTAAGGGGTAGGAGATATAGCTTCATTATTAGGAATGTGCACCTATATGGTTTACAAAGTTGCATAAAGTCACAAGAGATACCTTTATGATAATCTTCAATGTGCTAGAGGTTTATTTATCTTCAAAGAGTCTAACAATATGATTAACATACTATGGGGTAGTATCACGAATACCCAAAGAGTGACTCCTCTCACTCTTGTATATCACTTGAGTAAGTAGTGAAAAATTTTTGCTACACTACTAAGGAAACTAATTAGATGGGATCATAGAAATGGGTTTCATGAGAGAGCATTGATGGGTGCTAATGTGATCTAAGTGATGATTAGGAAGGCCATAGTTATGGCACTAGCTCTATGATTTAGAGCATAGATCCCTCCGTAAGTAATATTTGGGGTACTAAGTACATTTACGGATGTTGGGATCTAGATACAGGTACTTAAACTTATTCTTGGTACCTAGGAACCAGTTAGTTTGGAATAGAAAGGGATATCCACTATTACATGTTCATTATAACCAAACTATACTCATTGAAGGACATGGGCTCATTGGGTTCCACCTACATATTTCATTATATATATATATATATATATATATATATATATATATATATATATATATATATATATATATATATATATATATATATATATATATATATATATATATATATGTGTGTGTGTGTGTGTGTATATATATGAAATGTACATTCAATTTAGTGTAGCTATGACACCATGAATTGGAAGAGGGTTCCACTGGTATGGGATTGTGGAAATGATTTCCCTTTGAGTGCTCTTCTTCTATGGAGAGGGAGAAAAGGACTCATAATTCATGGTGGCATGTCTCACTAGATCATAGAAGAGCTCTTAGTAGACATCTCCTTAGGATTGGGAGTTATTCTTCATAGTTACAAAAGATCTATTTTTCAGTATGTAATGGGTGATTTTATCTCCATTGACATCACATATTCACTTCATAGTTTTCATGAAGGATAATTCCATTAGTATAGTTGGATTGTAGAGATCCATTCTCAATGGATGGTTAGTAGAGACAACTTCTTTAATATGGATATACATCTGTGTATTATGATATCATGTCATATAATTGTTAACCATTTTGGCAAAGTGCTTTGATACTTAGAAGGAATTTATTTTCTCCACTCTTCACCATATATATCTTCATTATTTATGGG
>MU260122.1:0-132500 GCA_020310875.1 Ceratopteris richardii | reverse complement strand
AAATAGGGAAGAATGTTTAGAATGGAGATTAGAAAAACAGGTAACAAGGTTATGTTCATATCATTAAAATTGAAGATATAGATTTTGGGCACAAAGGGATATGGCATTTTAATATAGAAAAGTTAAAGGATATGGTAAAAAGGAAAGTGGAAATGGATCTTAGTAACTTTACATCAAGATCATTACATGATGTATGTGCATCTTGTCAAATGGGGAAGCAATCAAGAGCTCTATTCAAAAGGAGCAACTACATAGCAACGAATCAACTTGATTTGGTAGACATGGATGTTTGGGGACCTACAAAAGAGGCAAACATTTGAGGGAATAGATATGAAGTGAGCTTTAATGATGCTCACATTAGGAGAGTATGGCTTTATTGTATTAAACACAAATAATATGTGTTTATATGTTTAAACTATTCAAAGCTCGAGTTGAAAAGGAAACCACGAGGTACATTAGAACTTTAAGATCGGATGGAGGGGTAGATTACTTCTCCCATGTGTTTATTTAATTCTTATAAGTTGAAGGCATCAAATATACTTGCAAGTATATGTGGGTGCAAGTAATCCAAGCCTAAATGCTTGATCACTTATCCTAAAGTTCATATGTCCATTCATGTATACGCACATGAATGATCTCTTGTAAATGATTGATTTTTACTCCTTGTAAAAGTACATAATTGAATCACTTCAAATTACGAGTTTCATAGGAGAATCTTTCCACGAATTATTTGGTGAAGTTTTATAGCAAATAAAGTCCTAAAACTTTGGAACACTTGTAGGTAAATATTCAAATTCAAATTTGAATCTTGGCTCCAACAAAAGGCTATAAAAGAGGTCTATCTAGTCGCGTAGAGATGAAGCTAGAAGAGAGAGAAACCAGAGGAATTTATATGGCATATTGAGCTCATATTATAGCTCTATTATTTACCTCAGATTGTGCAATAATTCATTACCAATGTCCCTCTAATTTATGTGCGTTAATACATATAGTTTTCACATATCCTATCTTGTCTACTTTGTCATGTACTACTAAGAATACTGAATTTCTTTGATCCATTTCTCAGCGTAGTTGTTTATTTGTTATGACTCACGTTGGTATAGATTCTATAGATTGTTTTTTTCCTTGCTACAAAGTTTCATTTTAATTGGTTTAGTCATTCTCGAGTTATGTGCAAAACATTTCCCTTTGATTTGCATACTATCAACACCCGAAAATGTTGGGATGTATTTCTGATTTGCTAAGCATCATTCTATGAGCATACTTAAGCATTTCAAGTGGAATAACTTGTAAACATTAGGTACCCAAGTTAATTGGATATGCCCAAAAGGATCTTGTTCAATTGCTAGCAAAGAGAACTGCTCATTTCTCTGAGCAGGTGTGGTGACCAAAATAGCAAGTTTTGGTTCATAGTGAGAAGTCCAAGGTATCTATTTTGATCCAATGATTTGAGGATCAACTTCCAAAGCACCTAGGCAATTATTTGTGTTTCTTCAAAATCTCAAAGGTTTTCTTTACACTCCTCAACTCATTTTTGGCTGGTGTGAAGCAGGAATTTGTAGCACCAACTCATCTTTCGAAGGTGTCCACCATCTCCTTCAATAGTGGTATTAGAGCAGCATCAAGGTAAAATGGGAGATGGTTTTCAATCATTTATTGGCAAATTGGACAATGGTAATTATCTTGATTGGTCCCTAAGGATGAAGGCTTACCTCCAAGGAAGAATCTTGTATGGATACATATCTAGAGATGAAGAAATACCATCCTTTAGAAGAAAAAACCAACTTACAAGAGAGAAGCAAGAGAGACTAGTTGGATGGTGTGCAAAGGATGATCTAGCTAGGTCTTACATACTCAATTCAATATCTGATTTTTTATTACCTCATATTAGACATTTTAAGACTTCCCAAGAGACTTGGAAAGTACTATCTTCATACTTCTCATCAAATACAAGGGCCTGAAAAAAACAACTTTGGATGGAGTTCACGACATTGAAGAAGCAACCAAAGCAAAGTGTAGATGACTATGTGACCAAGATGAAAAATGTAGCTCATCAACTTGGGAGTATTGGAGAAGAAATATAAGAGGAGAAAATAGTAAGGAAGATCATAAATGGCATCAAGGTTGATGGCAAATGGGAGTCTTTTACGACAACAATGGACCTAATGTAGATACATGACCCCAATACACTGATGGGACAACTCTTCACACATGAGAAAAAGTTCAACAAGAATGGAGATACTTCTAGAGGTAATCAATCTTGTGCCTTTTACATAGGTAAAACTAAGAGTAAAGATAAAGGCAAAGGTAAGAAGAGTGAAGAAGATGAAAGTACCTCTCAAGTGAATTTCATGGGTAGAGGAAGAGGTACTAGAGGAATGGGTAGAGGAGGAAAACAAGGCAAGAGGAGACCATACAAATCTTCACCCTGCAACAATTGTGACTTGACCAATCATACCACAAATGAATGCTTCAAGAACACAAAGAATCAGAGAGGAAGAGGGTTCCAAAAAGGAGGCTATGGACAATCAAGAGGCAGGTTCAATAATGGAGGAAACAACTACCATCACAATAACAATCAAGGCTACAACAGCAAAAAATATTAAGGAGCCTTGAGAGGAAGGAGAGCCTAGAACAACTATACACATGATCAAGAGGATGCCTTATTACTCATGAACATGACAACCAAGCAAGGTAAAACATGACGAGTACCTTTTCTATATTGATTCTGGTTGCTCCAATCATGTAGTAGGAAATGTAGCATTATTGTTTGCCCTTGAAAAACCCAAAGGAATACATGGAGTTCACATGGGTGATGACACTAGGCACTCAGTATAGAAGATTGGAAATGTCAAAGCATCTGATGGTAACATGAATCTTCTAAGCATGGTATTAGTTTTGGATAGATTGTTGAGAAGGGTTTACATGTTATATTCACAAGGCATGGAGCATATGTGAAGGACCCTCAACAAGGCTTTAAGAGAATTTCCAAAGGTGAGAAAATAGACTTTTTACCTTTGAAGTTGAAAATACAAGAAATATTGCTTTCTTCAATTATAAGGACCAAACCCTATTTGAATTGGAGATATGACATAATAGAGTAGGACATATAGGTGAAAGGACATTGAAGCAAATATGCAGGGATCAGAGTGTGCTTGGCATTCAAAATGTGTCCAAGCAACACATGATTAACAGATGTGGAGCATGCCAATTTGGCAAGTCACATAGGCAACTATTCAACAAAAGAGGATACATGTTTGAAGACTACTTCGAGCTTGTACACACAGATGTGTGGGATCCTAACAGAGAGCCATCAATTTCAGGGACAAGGTATTATGTTTCATTCATAGATGATTATAGTAGGTGGATAATACTTTATTTTATGAAGCATAAAGATGGAGTCTTCACTTGTTTCAAGAAGTATTTAGCATTGGTTGAGAATCAAATAGGCAAAAGTCTGAGGCTCAAATCTGATGGAGGTTGTGAGTATTTCTCACATGATTTTGACTCCTTCTTACAGAACAGAGGCATAAAGAGAGAGATTAAAAGAAGGTACACCCTTTAATAGAATGGAGTGATAGAGAAAAGAAATAGATAATTAGTAGCCGTTTCGTGATCAATGTTGAATGAGAAAAACCTTTCTAATTATCTGTGGATAGAGGCTATTTCCCCAGCCACTTACCTAATCAATAGGCTTTCATCCAAGTCTCTAGATGGGATGACACGTTATGAGGCATGGAATGGCAGGAGACCTTCTTTAGATCATTGTAAGATCTTTGGGTGCATTGCTTAGGCACACATACACTCATAGATTAGAGGAAAGCTTGATCCAAAAGTAGAAAGATGCATATTTATTAGATATGATCACAATAAAAAAGGATATAGGTTATATAATCCCACTAACAAAGGATTTACAGTTAGTAGGGATGTGGTATTTGATGAAAATAACTCTTGGTTTGATGATAATTGTAGGAAAATATAACTACCCTATGATTTGGAGAATGATTTTCCAAATGTGACCAAAGAACAACCACATGCATCATAGGATGTCAACTCAAAAGATGAAGAACAAATTGATTTCAAAGCTTGGAAGTCCAAGGGAAAAGAGAATCTCAAACAATTGGAAGACATTATAGAGTCATACAATTAGCCACTTAGAAGATCTTAAATGGGAAGCCAACAAGAAGGAAGAGTGGAGAGAAGCTATGCAAGAACAAATTGAAACACTTCAAGAGAATAGCACTTGGGATTTGGTTCCCAAAAAATCAGTTATGAAGGCAATAGGATCCACGTGGATTTACAAGGTGAAAAAGAATTCACATGGCATAATAAATAGGTATAAAGCAAGGCTAGTAGCAAAGGGGTTTGGTCAAACCGATGGAGTCGATTATGAGGAAGCCTTCTCACGTATGGCCAAAATGCCAACAATCAGTGTCTTAGTAAGTATTGTTGCTTCAAAGAATTGGAACTTGTACCAATTAGATGTCAAAAATGCATTACTTAATGGGTGGATCTCTGAAGAGTTCTACATGGCTCAACGACGAGGATATGAAGAAAAAGCTAAACTTGATTATGTATGTAAACTAAGGAGGGCATTGTATGGTTTAAAGCAAGCTCCTAGAGCTTAGAACCATAGGCTAGTCACATTCTTGCAGGACCAAGGTTTTGTTGCAAGCAAGGTAGATTCTTCATCCTTCATTAAGGAGACTAATTCAAAGGTTATTTACCTATGTGTTTATGTGGATGGTATCATTATTATAGGAAATGATGCCAAAGGCATAAAAATATCAAGGCTCAAATGAAGGAAGAGTTTAAAATCAGTGATCTTGGATTGCTTACATATTTTCTTGTCTAAGAGATTTTTTATACAAATTGTGGTGTTTTCATTACTCAGAGGAAGTACATCTATGATATGTTCGTTAAGTTCAAAATGAAAAATGCAAAAATTGTAGGCACCCCCATGGAATTGAGCCACAAACTCAGTACGCATGAAGAAGAGTTGCTTCAAGATATTACAGGTTATCAAAGTCTTGTAGAGGGTCTCAATTATGCAACCCTAACAAGATTGGATATATGCTATGGGGTGAGTACATTGAGTCAATTTATGCATACACCAAGAAAACCTCACATCGAAGCCACTAAAAGGATCTTAAAGTACTTGAAGGGTACTATAAATGAAGAGATATTTTATACATTTACATCTGACTTGGATATCAAGCTATATTCTAATGTGGATTGCACTGGATCAAAAGATGATAGGAGGAGTGTTGGAACTCAAGGTCAAGCATAAAACATGGAAGCACATCAAAGACGTGGACACAGAAGAAGAGAGAGAAAGTAGGGAGCTCCAAGAAGTGTATGTCAAATTCTCAGAAGAATCCCCTACAAAAATAGTGATTTTTATCACTAAAAACCATTGTAAATACCATTTTCTATTTTTGTAACTCCATTTTGTTCAAGTTGAGGAGTCCTTGAGCTTGAGGAGTATTAGAACTATCATCCTACCAATTTTCATAATTTTTAGACTCCGTTTGAGCCCCCAAAAAGGCCCTAGAACCTAATTTTTAACTAGGCCGCACACTAGGTCTCGACAGGACCAAAGCTAGTCAAAAACTATAAAAACAGCTAGAGAGCTCATTTTTGAGGTTAGCTTGTTGTAGAATTGAACTTGTAAGAGCACTTTTGAGTAATCTAAAGAAATCCATTGTCTCTCTCTTAGTTCTTGCCTTGTGTGCACATGTGTGTGTATGTGTGTGCATGTCAGTGTGCTTCTCACTCACACACTTGTGCCATCACTTGTTCGAGGTCTTCATACCATCCTCACGTCTTCCCGGATTGACATTAAAGGAGGTGCTACTCATAACTGAGCTACACCAAATTTTGGCATCGTTGCCGGGGATGGAGCTTTGAGGACGAGCGTGTGATGGAAAGACATAGAGTTGTGATGTTGGCGTTGTAGGTAATTTCTTTACTTTTTCTTACTTTTCTCTTTCTTACTTCACCATCATCATCACCATCATCATCCTCACCATATCCGATCTCCATCTCATCTCCATCATCGCGAAAATTTAAGTTTTTTTATCATATCACCTTCTCCCTTCCATTTCCCTCATTTCACTTGTGAGAGCGAGAGAGCTATTTGTGTGTGTTGTTTTTGCATGTTTCTTGAGCACTCTTGCAGGTTCTTGCTGTATCATCATCTCTAGCAGGCTGCATAGGTACGAAAAAGCTCGGCCCTGTCTCTGTGTCGCAGACCTCTATCGATCGCGATCGATAGAAAAATCGCTCCTTTGGTAAAACAAAGCACACCACAATAACAAGCATGATGAGCACATCCTAAATCACTAATCACAGTAAAAAAATTCCGTGTTTTTTTGTCAATCGCGATTGATACCATCGATTGCGATCGACAGCCACGATCGACAGCCACTGTCAATCGCGACCGACAGACCCTGTCAATCGTGACCGACAGACCCCGACGGACTGCCACGTAGGATTCAGTCAATCGCGATCGACACTGTCGATCGCGACCGATTGAAAATTCAGGATTGACTCAAAGACTCGCATTGCCACATGTCCATCGGGACGGATAGAACCCCGATTGACTGAAATCATGGCGAAAATCTCGAAAAAAGTGTCGATCGCGATTGACACCATCGATCGTGATTGACAGGACTCACGACTGACTCTGTCGATCGCGATTGACACTCTCAGTCACGACTGACGTGTCGATCACGACTGACAAGCCCCGACGGACACCTCTGTCGATCGCGATTGACAGACCTGTGGATCGCGATTGAGAGGCTTTTTTGGCTAAAAATTTTAGTGTTTTTGTTCCAATATTTGGGGGTTAATATTGGCCATATTTGTCTATCAATTAGATTTTGTGAAGGTCCCCACACGTGTGTTCTGAGAAAAATTATGTGAACTGTTAGCCTGTTTGAACCCTGTTTTAAACCTAGAACTCTGAAGAGTCATAACTTCCTCATACGAAATCAGGATTATTAGATATAGTATTTTTAAGTTGACCATACCCACGGGGAACCAAACTAAGGGATCTCTAGAATTGTTTCCATAAAGACACGGTGCAAATTGATATTTGAATTACATGAATGAAAGTGATTTGTTGTGTCATTTGAATTTAAGTCTTGAGCTAACTTTGGGACTTTTACAGGTCTATTGAGAGCACTGGAGGGCATCCAAAGCAAGGGCCTTCTGCAAGCTTGAGAATGGGGTTCTTGAGCACTAAAGAGCAAAGGATCAACAAGTGAGGTTGGAATATTCTCAACTTCCTTCGTCAATTCCTAGCTTAGGCTAAGTGCGAGTAATGCTAGAAGTAAGTGAGGGTGATGATAGGCATCTATCAAGTTGAAGACTATTAAATACTCAAGTTCAAGCATAAAGATAGTCTCTTGGCGATCGATAACTTAAAAGAAAAGAACTTAACGTGGTACGAACAACTTCAAGTGCGAAAAATCACTCAAATATTCCTGACCACGTGATATCAGACGAGATCGTAAACACGATAATCAACTAAAAAGGAACGAAGTAACAAATACAAAAGAACTCAGCAACGAAGTTGTACTTGGGAAAATTGGGGCAATTCAATTAGGCATATGAACCTTAGATCAGGATGACACCTAGGGAGAGATAGACAGAGCCTCAGGTCTTCAGAGGCTAGCATCAATCATACTGCTAGGTCTTGGGCCGAGCAGTTGAGCCATTATTCGCACTACCCTAGCTCTGAAACTAGCGAGTCCGAGATGTCTCAGGGTATGGAGAGGCCCATAGGAAGTTCAGGCATGCCTTACTTACAAAGGGTCGAAGGCCCTTACAAGATGCAACTCGAATACCTTAGGACCAACCGATTAGGTGCTTGCATCTATGAGGACAGCCTAGGAAGATCTGTGGTCCAGATTAAAAACCCTGACCAACCCATTGGAATTGAACATCCAGCTCTCAAGTTTGAAAATGGAGCATACCTGGACAAAGAAGGAACCACATATGTAGTCTCCAGTCACCCAGATAGGACATATGAATTTGGCAATGTGATCCCAGAAACGGACATAGGTGACCTAGAGCAAGGGAACATAGGTGGGCAGCCTAAAACCCCTCGAGGCAAATTAGTGCTTACTAGAATTATCACGCTTGAGTGGATTCCTCAGGACAATAAGAGTATACATCTACTTCTAAATCGAGAAACCGATGAAGCATTCTGGAGGTATAAGCCGGATCAGCCTAATGAGATAGGAACAATCACAATCTATGAGCTCAAAGATCCTGATAGCCCGGGTAAAGTGACCTATTTAGACAATACTTCAGAAAGGATCTTCGTGGTCACAGAACATGGTAGACATGCCTACACTTGGAAGGGAGAATTTATTTTTCCCCAACCAAGATCTAATGTTTCTTATGGCCATCCAGGAGCTGGAACGTCCCAAGCTCATGGAGCTTAAAGGGACAGAAGTAGAGATAGGCCAGAAGTGAGTTTCGCCAACCCAATGGGAAGAGAAAGAACGAGAACGGAAACGGATAGAATGGAATCTGAGAGAACTAGAGCCCCAAGAAACCGAAGAAATGCTGATGAATTCCCTCTACCAAGTCCTAGGGAACACACTAGAACTTTGAGACCTACACAGCTGGTTAAGTCCATGAAGAACTACTTTGATGGCACTGGAGACCCCTACGATCATGTAGCCGAGTTTAGGCAAGTCTTGAGAGCTGAACAAGTTGAGGACCTGTACACGCAATACAATGCCTTTGGTCTAACCCTTAGGAACACTGCCCTTACGTGGTTTCAACCACTAAATGAGAGATACTTTAGGAACATGGAACAACTTCTAGAGGCATTCATTACCGAATTCTCTAAGAGTGGCATAAGGCATAATACCTCCTCACTGATTCATAGCTTCAAGCAAACCCCTCAAGAGACGGTTAGACTTGCAAGAAGAAGGTTAGGCAATACTTAGAGAGATGCCCTATTCTTGAGTGACCGACTCCAGCCAAACAAGTAAGTGGCTTTATTCCTAGACGGATTGCTAGGTACCAAATTGAGATCATATGTGTAGTTAAAGGACCCTAGGACCATAGAAGAGTGTCGGTACAAGTGGTCACTAGAGCCCAAGCTTTGCAGCAAAACCAGGGCTTAGGCCAAGAAAAGAGCTTCGAGGTTAGTGAAACGGAGAGCATGACAAAGAAGAGGACTAGAGCTTGGAAGGATAGTCGAGAAAGAATGAAAAGACAATGGGCAAAGAAGATGAGTGAACTCGAGGAAAGCCTAAGAGAAACGAGAGCCAAGATAATTGAGCTTACATCTCAACCTCCCTATCACACCACTCCACCACCACCATTCCCATCTCCATCCGATCCACTACCTTACACCCCGCCTCATGCAACCCCACCACCCCCTAGAGTAGGATTAGTATTAACACATCCCACTCCCGAGGACCTAAATATGATGCTTAAGGAATATCAGGCCAGAATCCAAGAAGGGCCAAATGTAACTGATCATGAAAAATGTTACCCTAGAGCGGAACTAGAGCTTGAACGAACCAAAATTTGGGCTAAGATAGTGGAATTGGCTCAAACCATGTTTGAAGCCACTCGCCTCTTTAGCATCTCTAGTTCAGCTAAGACACAGTTGCACTTTGATGGACTGCTAGAAAGATTGGAGAGGCTAAATGCACAATCAGAAAAGGAACCCACCTCTCAAAATAAGGACAAGCCAAGTGAAAGGCTGAGCCTTCCTGCCCAGGAAGCCTATGTGCCTAACTCTACGGAACCAGACACATCTTCTTCTATGAATCGGTACACACCAGAGTTCTTGCAAGAGATTCAAGAAGAAAAATGGGCTAAAGAGAGTGAAGTCCCTCCTCCCTTTGAACTTGTGGATGACGTGCATGATCAATTCCCACAAGATATTCCCTCCATTTATGGAGAGCAGGAGAGTGCACAATCTCAAGAGAGATTAGACTTTGAGTCTAATTCTTTACCTGAATTACCCCACTTCACAGGCCCATGGGAAGCTAAGTCTACTTGTATGAGAACACCCACGGTCATGGTACGAAACAAAGACTTAGTCATACCTAGGAATACGGAGGTAGTAAAGAACACTAAAGTGCAGTGCAACCTCACTTTAGAAGAGCTACTCAAGGTTAGACGCGAACTATGGAAACAGGTAGCCAAACAAGTACTAGAGATAGCTAAACCGCGTTCCCAGGTAGGTTCTCATAGAACAGTGCCAAAAATTCCTCTAGACAAGATAGGAGATATGAGTGAAGGAGAAGAAGGAAACACCTATCTTCCCATTACCCATCAAGGATACACAACCAAGGCAATTCTGGACTCACATGCAGGAGTTGCAATTGCTACCACTTCCCTATGGAAGCGTTGGGGCAAGCTAGCACTCAGGCCAATGAGAATGAAGTTGCAGATGGCCGATGGTCACATTGAAAGACCCTTAGGGATACTAGAAGGAATAACTCTCACTACATGTGGTGTAGAGTTCAAGCATACGTTTGCTATATGTGACTTTAGCAAAAATCATGCCTATGAGATGATTTTAGGAAGACCATTTATGCGATAGTTGTAGATGGTACAGGATTCGGGAACCAATTCCTTGTATTTGCAACACTTAGGTGTCATGACCAAAGTGAATCTCAAAGATTACTCTCATAGGGATGTACCCCCCATTAAATGGAACCCCATCCATAGAGCTAGAGATGATACTGAGTCAGTGCATTCCATAGAATCAGGATCCTCATGGATGCATGAAGACACTCACTTATGGATGTGTAAAGTAGCAGTAGAAGAAGAGAATAGAGAAAAAGCCAGAGAGGTAGGTGCGAAAGAAACCCATAGATCAATTCAAGACCCAGCCTACGCACCAGTAGTATTTCCTTACGAAGAATTTGAACCTCACGGCTGGGCGGAAATTTTAGCAACAATGGATGTAGCCATCAATGAAGAACATTGGACACCCCACTGTGATGAGGATGGCTATGACATTTCAGTCTTCTCCATAGAGCCACTCATGGGAGACTCAATTCTAGAAGAATGCGAACCTAGCCCTGATGCATTTGAGGATGGAAGTGACTCCGACCTAGAGTCAATCATTATGGACTCACCATTTGCATCAGATGAAGAATACTTCTATGAAGTGGAAGTTCATCCTCAGAGACACGAGGAGCTCACAAATGATGTGAGGTTAACCACCCATGTGACCACCAAGAGCGAAGGTAAGAAGAGGAAGAAGAGAGCAGTCACACCGGAAGAAGAAGAATCTTTGTTTGAGGGCCCTGAAAACTTTAAAAAATATGAGATAGACGATAGGAGAGTCATGATAAGAATGCCTAAACATGAGGCGCAATCAGGGGAGGCCTATGATAACAAAGAAACCACCAAGAAAATAGTTGTAGCCATAGAGGAAGGAGAAGAAAGGTGCACCTACATAGGACATGACCTGACGGAAGAAGAAGAGCAAGAGTTGATAGCCTTGCTAAGGGAGTACAGAGATGTATTCGCTTGGAATTACAAGGACTTAAAAGGCGTAGACCCTGACATATGCTCACACACTATCCCCATGACCTCAGATGCCAAACCCTCTAAGCAAAAGCCATACACGTATAATGATAATTATGCTGCCAAGATCAAAGAAGAGATAGATCGCTTGGTTGAAGCTGGATTCATCTATGAAATTGAGCACACTGAGTGGGTATCCCCCATTGTAGTGGTGCCCAAGAAGAATGGAAAGCTATGTGTGTGCATTAACTTGAAGAAGGTTAATGCATCCACGATTCGTGATAATTATCTGCTTCCTATCACTGAGCATCTCTTGGAGAGAGTAGCAGGCAAGGAAGTGTACAACTTCCTTGATGGGTTTTTTGGCTACAATAAGGTAGCCATTGCCCCAGAAGATTAGCATAAGACTGCTTTTGCCACAGAATGGGGCATATTTGCCTTTAGGGTAATGCCATTTGGGCTTACGAATGCACCCGCCACATTTCAGAGGTTGATGTGCCATGTATTTAAAGAGTTCTTGAGGAAGAATTTAGAGGTCTATTTTGATGATCTTTGTGCTCATTCCAACGTTAGACAAACACATATTCCTGAACTCAGACAAATCTTTGACAAATGCAGAGAATATCAAGTCTGCCTGAACCCAGAAAAGTGTGTTTTCATGGTCAAGCAAGGCAAGATTCTAGGACACATAATGTCAAAGAACGGCATATCTACGGACTAGGAAAAAGTTAGAGCTATTGGAGAGTTACCTAGGCCAAGGAATGTCAAGGAAGTACAAGCTTTCATGGGGCATTGTGGATATTACCGACGATTTATACACATGTACGCCATCATTGCACAACCTCTATACGGCCTTTTAACCAATTTTGAGTGGATTGATGAATGTGAGAACTCCTTCAATGAGCTTAAACGACGATTGTGTTCAGCACCAATCTTGACCACACCAGATTGGAATAAGCCTGTTCATGTAGATGCATCCAATTATGCTATTGGATGTGTACTCGCACAACCTACTGGTGAAGGTAATATGGATCTTCCAATTGCCTATGCTAGTAGACAGTTGAATGCAGTTGAACGAAACTATACCACCACTCAATGAGAAGGATTAGGCATGGTATATGCAGTTAAAAAGTTTAGACACTATTTGCTTGCAAATAAGTTTAAATTTTTACTGATCATCAAGCACTATTATACTTGGTAAACAAGCCATGCAATACAGGCAGATTGGTGAGATGGTTTCTCTTGCTAATGGAATATGACTGAGGTTTTGGTGAGGAAAGGCAAGACTCATTTGACAGCAGATCATCTCTCTAGGCTCACATCAAGAGAGGCTCCACAAGGAGTATCACATGACCTTCCTGATGCCTACTTATTTAATTTGGAGTTGTAACTCATTGGGCTAAGACACTAGTGCCAGTACTGACATACGGGCCTAACCACCCAGTACTAAACACACAGGATAGGGAGATAGTAAAAGCCCAGAAGTACCATATCATGGCAGGGAGTATGTACAAGCACACAGATCAAGGAATCTTAGCTTGTTGTGTGGAAGAGGATGAGTACGCAAAACGGTTGCAATTAGCACATGTAGGTGCATTAGAGCAACACTACTCAAAACAACGAACCCTACAAACACTAAGGAGACTCAGAGTGCATTTGCCGACTATGGAAGCTGATGTCCATAAATTGTGCAAGGAATGCCCGATTTGTTGCACTAAACCACCTGTGGAGCATGCCACTCTCTATCAAGTGTCCATAGTGCCAGATTGGAGTGAACCACTAGTAGCCTTCTTGAGGACAAAAACATTCCCTCAAGATATGACCCTAACAAGGCAAAGAAGTTTTGAACAAGAAGCCCTAGACTACTCACTTCTTGGTGATAATTTATACAAGTGTGGTAAAGATGGTTACCTGAGATTATGTGTCCATGAGAGTGAATATCTCAAGATCTTGGAAAGTGCTCACCAAGGTGTAGCAGGAGGACATTTTGGTCCAGATCGGGTGATCAAGGCAATACTATTTGCAAGATTTTGGTGGCCCACCCTTCACATGGATGCACATACCTATGTGAAGAGGTGTGATGTCTGTGAGCGAACTCAATATCCTATAGGCAAGGATCAGATGCCTCTGAAACCTATGATGGGTGGACGTGCATTCTCTAAGTGGGGAATAGACTTTGTAGGTCCTATTAACCCCCCACCTAAGGGTTCACATGCTTAATACATTATTGTGGCCACAGACTATCTAACCAAGTGGGTAGAGGTAAAGGCTACAAGAAAGAATGACGCTCAGACGATCGCTAAGTTCTTATTTGAGAATGTGTTCACTAGATACGGGCTACCTATAGAGCTAGTAAGTGATAAAGGGACTCACTTCTTGAATGAAGTCATTGAAAATCTTCTCTGAGAATTCTTGGTTATACACAAGAACTCTGCCCCCTATCACCCACAAGCTAACGGGCAAGCTGAGAGCACAAATAAGATTCTATGCAATGTGCTCACCAAATTAGTGAATAATAAACGCTCTGATTGGGAAAAACAGCTACACCACGCTGTTTGGGCATACAGGGTTGCCTATAAAATGGTACTCCAAGCCATACCCTTTCAGATGGTGTTTGGCCAAAATGTTGTGCTACCATTGGACTTCTTGATACCTATATTGAAAGTAGCACAAGAACATGACTGGACAGGCCATGAACTCTCTTCAAGGATCTTCGATCTTGAACGATTAGCTGAAACACGATTGAGAGCTGTAGCAAGAATTTATGCAGCCAAGAAGATGCAAAAAGCATATTTCGACGCACATGTGAAGGATAAGGGCTTGAAAGCAGGAGACCTAGTTTTAGTCTACACGTTGAAGCAACATCCAAGAAAATTAGAGAAGCGTGGTTATGGACCTATGATCATAAATAGGATTTCCACAAGTGGAGCAGTTCAATTAGCCACTCTAGAAGGCGACATCCTGCCAAGTTACATTAGCGGATGCAGAGTCAAAATTTATCAAGAACCCCTAACTGAGGAAATGATCAATCGACTCAACACTGCTAAGAAACGTAAGGAAGAAGAAAAACAAATCCGAGAAGAAGCACAGGCAGAAGCTTTAGAGCGAATCTGAAGGATGAAGTTGAGAAGACAGGGTAGAGATCAGCCTAGGACAGATGACTATGCGGACCCAGGATATCATATGGCTATGTGTGAAGTTTCAAGTATTAGCTCTCATAGAATAATTGATCGACGTCCTTTTGTAACCTTAAAGATAGGACAAGGAAAGAGTGCAAGGACTGTAAGGGCCTTGATTGACTCAGGTGCAGCCGCTAGTGCTGTTAAATTTTTCTTATTGTCAAAAGTTGAAACTAAATGTAAATCCTATAGAAGCATATCTCATCGGATTGGGAGGCGTGGAGACCCCTTGCATGGGCGAGGTGAAACTTCCCCTCTACATTCAAGATGTTTTATTGATAGCTAAAGTACTAATGTGTCAAGATGAGGATCTCACTAAACCTCTTGTCTTGGGTCAAGATTGGATTTATGACCATGCAGTCAACCTGAACCTCAGAAGTCAACTTCTTCAAGTTTGGGTACATGAACAATGCATTACATTAGAATTAGAAGACTGCATGCTCACAGATCATGGCACCACACACTCTCTTAGCTCCTCTAAGACTAATCTTCACGAGCAAGATGTTCTATGTGTCAAAAGCTCTATGATCCAGAAGGACTCAATCATGGAAGGACAGTCGCAAAGGCAAGCAAACCCTCCTTCTTTTTCGAAGAGTAAAGCATCCATAGTAGTTCAACCTAAGAAGCACACACAACAATTCAAGTCAACTGCTATAGAAAATAGAAAGACACCATTCAACAAGAAAGCAGTTCCGAGCATGAGGCAAATCTGGGTACGAAAAGGAGAGCAACCACCAGCCTTGCCCCCACAAACCCCGTCCAGGCTAGCCCACCAAGCTAGAGGACAAAGGAAGAAGCTCGGACAAGCTCAACCACAAGATATCCGCCAAATTTGGGTGCCTAAGAAATTAGTTGCAGTGCAACAGGGGCGATTACACATGTGGGTACCTAGGAAGCTCTTATGTCTGCAAGAACCTATGCTCTCCCATACGCAAAAAGTATCAACAAAGAAGCCAAGGTGAGGAAAAGGTCAGAACCGGACACCAAGAACAAAAGAAGACCAACTAACCTCCCCAACACGAGTCAGGCGACCAACCACAAAGGTATTTGGGGTTTGGAAGCCAAAAGCATCAGCGGCCCCTACAAGACCAAAGCGCCAACCACAAGGGACACAACAGTCAAGAAACTAGCCAAGGATGACTAGGCCGAAGGTGCTCACTTCACAGTCGTAGATCGTTCTCAAATGGATCCCTGTAAGGAGGAAGGATCGGTTGTCATCTCGAAATCCAATGGATACCTCCACGATAGATGGCATCAACATCCGCAAATAACATCGAAAGCCTCGACGAGCGACAACCATGTGCTCCTTGCACAACCCAGTCTTTTGCACCATTCAGGTCATGCATTTCCAAAGTATGCATTAATATAGGGCCACACTACATGGCCGTGCATATACACATTTGAGAGTCCCATGCACAAGAGCACATTGACATATGTCAACTATTTTTTCTGATACTAACATCTGTCTTCTTGTTTGGTGACATTGTTCCTTCAAAAAAAAAACACACAACAAAAAGAGGAAGCACTTTTTCCCAGGTTTGGCTCATGAAACATGACAGAGTCATGCTTAGTTGAAGGTGGAACTATTGATTACTGGGCATTTATCAGTTTGGATAGAAGTGTGTCTCGGCTAGCAGATGATATAATTGCTGCCTTATCTGGTAGATGTCAAGAACTTGGTACGGACATGGCATCCACAGCTATGGTTTTCTCTTACCATGGTGGGAGTGAAGAGCTTGAAGGTCCACAACTTGAGTGATGCTTAACTACTGCATGTACGAGAGCATCTAGGGAGATATCTGCAAGGGGTAGTTTTGGTACCCCACAAATCTTTGTATGTATATTGGATGAGAATACTCCTGCTTATGGTGAGCTAAAGAGAATATGTGAAACTAAGCTTGGTGTAGTTATCAAATGTTGTTTGTCAAGGAATATAAATATATTCAATTCTCATTATTTGTCAAATGATGCTTTGAAAAGAGGAGACATGAGCAGCCACTCAAAAGATCTCATCAGTGGACCATCAACATGGACATTCATCAACAATGTTCCATTCCAAAGGCCGAGTATACAACACGAAGACATGAACATCAATCGACCTTATCCATGGTAAGTATCTTTACTTTGGAAACATCATAACCATGATAGCTTAGGAAACCTCTTCGTTGGCATACCCTTGAGCACTTAGCTCAAGACCCCAATTTTTGCACCATACGTCTTCCGATGCATTTTCCAAGTAAGCATGCATAGGGCTACATTACAAGGCCGTGCACAAGGCACATATGTTCCTCAACCCATGCACAAACACACTTACCCATCATCCATTATGGTTTATGAGTACTTGGCGTGACTACTATGAACATCAACTTTGGAAGATTTAGAGGACATCAACGGAGCCTCACAGGGAAGAAGGCTCATACCAAGGGACTACAACTTGCAAAGGCTCATAGTGACAAATGAAGAACCGGACAACCAACCTTGCCACATTTGGAAGAGAGATGGCTCTCGTTCATCCGAATGGACACTCCCTCTCAAAGCAACCTAGAATAACCATTACAACAAGGGTCTGTCAGGGACGACAGACTCGAGAAGGGGGGGAGTGTTGGAACTCAAGGTCAAGCATAAAACATGGAAGCACATCAAAGAAGTGGACACAGAAGAAGAGAGAGCAAGTAAGGAGCTCCAAGAAGTGTATGTCAAATTTTCAGAAGAACCCCCTACAAAAATAGTGATTTTTATCACTAAAAACCATTGTAAATGCAATTTTTTATTTTTGTAACTCCATTTTGTTCAAGTCGAGGAGTTCTTGAGCTTGAGGAGTATTAGAACTATCATCCTACCAATTTTCATAATTTTTAGACTCTGTTTGAGCCCCCAAAAAGGCCCTAGAACCTAATTTTTAACTAGGTCGGACACTAGGTCTGGACAGGGCGAAAGCTAGTCAAAAACTATAAAAAGAGCTAGAGAGCTCATTTTTGAGGTTAGCTTGTTGTAGAATTGAACTTGTAAGAGCACTTTTGAGTAATCTAAAGAACTCCATTGTCTCTGTCTTAGTTCTTGCCTTCTGTGTGCGTGTGTGTATGTGTGTGCATGTCAGTGTGCTTCTCACTCACACACTTGTGCCATCACTTGTTCGAGGTCTTCATACCATCCTCACGTCTTCCCGGATTGACATTAAAGGAGGTGCTACTCATCACTGAGCTACAAGGAGCACTTTTGGCTACTTAGCTTTTGTAGGATCTAAGTTGATTTCAAAGAAACAACCAACTGTGGCATTATCATCAACTGAAGCTGAATATGGAGGCCTAGAAAATGCAACACAAGAGGCAATGTGGTTAAAGCTACTTTATTCAAACTTGGGGCTACATACATAAAGTCCAATGATGTTTGTAGATAATACTAGCTCACTACCTTTGGTTGCTAATCCTGTATATCATGCAAGGACTAAGCACGTTGAAGTGCATTATCATTATGTGAGAGAGAAGCTACTTAGCAAGGACATACAATTGTCCTATGTATCAAAAAACTTGCAATGTGGAGATATGCGAGCTAAATCCTTGGACATAACTAAATTGAACAGGTTCAAGATGATGATTGGATTGCAGGAAATCAAAGGGAATTGAAGCCCATGCATGCTAGGCTTGAAGGGGAGTTTTTAGTGCAATTAATCCAAGCCTAAATGCTTGATCACTTATCCTAAAGTTCATATGTGCATTCATGTATAAGCACATGAATGATCTCTTGAATAAGATTGATATTTACTCCTTGTAAAAGTACATAAAATGAATCACTTCCGATTAGTAGTTAATAGGAGAATATTTCCACGAAATATTTGGTGAAGATTTATAGCAAATCAAGGTCTTAAAACTTTGAAACACTTTTATGTAAAAGATTCAAAATTTGAATCTTGGTTCCAAAAAAAGGCTATAAAAGAGGACTATCTAGTCACGTGGAGATGAAGCGACAAGAGAGAGAAATCAAAGGAATGTATGTGGCATATTGAGCTCCAATTATGGCTCTACTATTGCCCTCACATTCTGCAATCATTCATTGCCGATTTCCATTTAATTTATGTGCATTAATACATATAGTTTTCACATATGCTATCTTGTCTACTATGTCATGTACTACTCAAAATTGTGAACTTCTTTGATCCATTGATCAATGTGTATTTGATCATTTGTTGTGCTTCAAGTTGCTATAGCTATATTAAACTGTCTATCTTCTCGCTACAAAGTTTCATTTTAATTGGCTTGGTCATTCTCGAGTTATGTGCAAAACATTGCCCTCAGGACTGCATACTGTCAACACCCAAAAATGTCAGGATGTATCTCTGATTTTCTAAGCATCCTCCTCTCATCATAGTTGATCATTTCAAGTGAAATAACTTGAAAACGTTAGCTACCTAAGTTAATTAGGTATTCCGAAAAGGAGTTTGTTCAATTGTTAGCAGAGAAAAGGAACTGGTCATTTCTCTAAGCAGGTGTGGTGAGCAAAGTAGCAAGTTTGGGTTCATAGTGAGGTCTAAATTATCTATTTTGATCCAATGATTTGAGAATTAACTTCCAAAGCTCTCGGGTGATTATTTGTGCTTACTAGAAATCTCAAGAGGTCTACTTTGCACCCTCAAATCAGTTTTGGCTAGTGTAAAGCAGGAATTTCTAGCAGCAACTCAGTTCTGGAAGGTATCCACCATCTCCTCCAATAGTATAAACCTCAAGAAAATGGGATGCTAGGGAGAAAAAATAAAAAACATGCAAAGGTATCTAGATGCATGTCAAATGAGAGGTCTTTACGATCATGCTTTTGGGGAGATGTGGTTTCTACTATTATATACATTAAGAAGGGGTGTACAACTTTAGCGATTCATCATTTATCACAAAAGGAAGCTTGGATTGGAAGAAAAATAGATCTCTCACATCTGAAATTGTTTGGATGTGTTTGTTACACACATGTTCCACAAGCGATAATGAAAAACCTAGATGCTAGGGAAAAAATGTGTGTGTTTATTGGTTATTCCAATGTGAAAAAATGATATAGGTGCTACAATCTTACCACAAAGGAACTGAAGTTTCTAGAGATGTTGTATTTGATCAAATAAGTTCATGGTATGCACCTAAGGGTGAATTCCTGGACAAAGAGATAGAAGACGAAGAAAGAAGACATGAGATGGGCATAAAGAAAGCATAGAATTGAGTGAATCAAGCAACATAGAGGCTTGCAAAAGTCACACACCATATAAGGGAAGGCTTATGAGCTTAGTTACTAGCCCTAAATGAAAAATGAGCAAAACCAAATGTAAAGAACACCAACTCAAAGATGATATGAGGGATACTAGTGAAGAAGATCTTGAAGAAGTGATCAAAAGAGATGTTGCAAAAAGGAAAAAAGAAAGACAGACTCATTAGGAAATGAGGGAAGCTCCTCAAGGATCAGGTATCAAATAGAAAAGATCACATATCATAGTTTTGTTGCAAGTCATTATGCATTCATCACACATGTTATCAAAGATAAAGAGCCTTAAAGCTTTGAAGAAGCTAGGGTTTGCAAAGAATGGCAGTTGCAAAAGGAGAACAACGTCAAAGCTTTCGGGAAAAAGCACACATGAGAGTTGGTACCAAAAAAAGAAGGAATGAGGGGATTATTATAAATACCTCACACAGGCTATGAGGAGACTTTCATCCCTATGGAAAATGATGGTGCAACAAGGACACCAATTGCAATTGCTACAACCTGGAGATGGATTGTGTATCAGCTTGATCTCGAGATTGTTTTCTAAATGGATCTCAAGGAGAAATCCTACATGCAACAACCTATTGGGTTTGAGGACAAGCGTAAGCAACATTATGTGTGTAGATTGAAGAAGGCTATTTATGGATTGTAGCAAGCACATAAGGCTTAAAATCAAATATTGGTTGAGTAACTTCATAAGTATGGATTCCATGTTACTGAGCATAATCCATCTTTATTTTGTAAGGAGATTAGTTCACACACAAAGAAAGGATACTAGTACGGAAAACGCACAAAAAATAGGTATGTGAATAGATGAGTCAATACATAAGACTGGGTACAATCTCCCCCCATCCACTTTGTTTTGATAGTTCCACAGAGTGCATGCATTTATAGGATTTTCCATTATGTCAAAAATAACGGTTACAATGAGGGCAGCTTTAGAAAGCAAGGAGGAAAATAAAAAGTTTCTCTCTTTTATGGAGTGCCTTTGCTTTTATTAACATAAATCATGATCTACAGTGATCCTTAACCTAAGCACTATTTGTACTATTTTTCTAGAAAGAATCCTCTACATGGGTCTTTATGTACAAACTATATATAAAATATAAGTTCTATTATTTGTATCTAGACACATCCATATGGGATGCTAACATAGTCTCTAATTATGTCAATAAAAGAACGTACATTACTAAATATTCAAAATGTATTTTTTTCAATTGTTCATATCTTGAATATGCTCTAAATATTCTAAATTACTTTGGGAAGCATAGCTAAAGTATGCTCGTACATACTAAATCCTAAGTGTAAATGCATCACATGTAAAGAGCTTTAGTATTAAAGAAAGACAAAAATGGAAGTTTGATAATCAAAGAAAAGTAGACTTATGAAAAGGTTGTTGTTGATGTGGTTGCAGAGAATAGATCATTTTGATAATCGATTGGTATCCTTTCTCTGCATCATAAGCAAAAGAAATAGCTTTGTGAAGTGCTATGGGTTGGAGTGAATGAAGCTTAGCTTGGATCTTGTTTTCCAAACCATCGTCATAATTCTTCTTCATGGTAACTTCAGAAACATCTTCAAGCAGGCAAAGGAATAATAGAACTAGTCCATATAGGTTGTAAAAGTTTCACACTCCTTCCACGTAAATGTGGACCACACATGTCAAACATGTAGGTGGAATTGTAGGTGAAGAAAAGAATCTGGAGCCTTTTCTTGAAAAGCCTTCCATGTGGTCGGACGATCCGCACTATGACATAGGAGGTTCCACCAAAGTTGAGCCTTCCCTACTAAAGATTAAGTAGAAATGTTTACTTTATCACTTTTAGAATATGACTCTTTATAAAAGAAATTGTCAAATTGTGATAACCATGAGAGAACTAATGGGCGATCCTTGTGGCCATCAAACCATAGAAATTTGTAATTTTCTACACCAATCTCGGAATGCATGCCATTCGATTGAGTAGAGAGAATAGCTTTTACCATGCTTGCAAGATTATCCTCTTCAGATTGCATCTTCTCAAGTACTTTGTTGCATTTTTGGATCTCATTTTGGGCACCTTGAAGTTTGTGCCACAAAAGCTCCAACTCTTGCTCGAGCAGTACCTCGAGTAGAGATGACTCACAAAAATCCTCCATGGTATTTATAGGGTCCATGGGTATGTAAACATAGAAACCCCCTTGTTGGATATGTGAAAAAACTTTTGATATTGCTTGAATTAAAATGGAAAAGGAAAGGGTGATTCTTGGGAATTGAAAAGTAAGAGAGGTGGAATGTGTTAAATATAAATAAAAAGGTGCAGAGTAACAATGCAAGGGAAGAAGATAAGTTTGGGATCATTGAAGGGTACTTCACGAGACTCCTGGGGACCTCGAACCCCCTCTCCCACCATAGAAGGGACTGTATGGAAGCCATATCTAGGGGTTTCCCCCCACAGGATACCACTCAACCTTCGCTCCCTACTACATGCCCCTATCTCTGAAGCAGAAATCATTGAGGTCATTGATGCCCTCCCTCTTGGTAAAATCCCGAGACCCGACGGGCTCACTAATGAGTTCTTTAAATCCTTCAAGTTGGTGGTTGCCACCCCTCTTTGTCTGGTTTGGCAAGAGGCGCTCAGGTTTGGCACGCTTCCATCTTGTCTCAACAATGGCATTATCAAGTTAATACACAAAGAAGGGGAAAAGAACAGAATAGAGAACTCACGTCCTATTACGATGCTCCAAACAAGATATAAGATCATTGCCAAAGTCATTGCGAACAGAATCTCTTGCCACTTGAGAGCGTGGTTAAGCGAGGACCAAAAAGGTTTCATCAAAGGCAGGTCAATTTTGGAAACCATTATAGATATCTGGGAAGGTCTTGAATTTGCAAATGAGTCTAAACAAGACGTGGTCTTCCTCAAGATCGACTTTGATAAAGCCTACGACAGGCTGGAATGGGACTATATTCTGCAGTCGCTCCAAGATCTTGAATGTAGTCAGAAATTCACCAAGATGATCACGACCCTTCTCGGAAACGCATCGACCCAAATTAACATTAATGGAAAACTTTCGAAGGTGATCAAACTTAGAAGATCTATCAGACAAGGGTGCCCATTGGCTCCCCTTCTCTTTGCCATTGCCACGCAAGGGCTTAGCAAGCTGGTGGAGCATCAGGTGGAAGCTGGTAATATCAAAGGCCTCCGTTTGCCTCATGACCACAATCAGATCACCATAAGACTTTTTGCCAATGATATGAACACGTTTGTTCACAATGATAGTACCAGCTTGGAGATGTTCTAGAGGTGTCTGGCTACTTTTTGTGAAGCCTCTAGATCCACAATCAAACACTCTAAGACCACCTTTAGAGCTATTGTTGGGTCACAGCCCTACCTTCTCATTGATCATGGCTGTCAAATCATTCCGCAAGGGCCAAATTTTTCGGCTTCTTGGGATTCCCTTGGGGTTTGGCGTCTCTATGGAACAGCGGTGGAACTGGGTGCTGGCTAAACTCGAAAACAAGCTTACCTATTGGAGAGGTATGCAAATCAATCTTGCTGGTCGTGCTATGGTTATCAACACGTTCCTCTTATCATCTACCATTTATTTCCTTTCTTGTTGGAGATCGAAAAGAGCAAGATCTGTCCAAACTGGATAGTATTTGTAGAAACTTCCTTTGGACGGGCGACCACAATAGGAGGGGGGTGCCTAAAATCAAATGGTCCATCCGCACCAGCCATAGAGATAGTGGGGGACTTGGTATCCTGGACATTGGGTGCATGGCTAACAAACTGGTGGCCAAATGGATGATTAAGGCTTGGTGCAACGGGGAGGCCTCCAGGGCCAAGTTGATCTTCAGAAACAAGAATGAGTTGGCTCTCATGGGTTTCCCAAATTGGAAGAATCTTGACATCTTGACCTTGCTCTTTTCCCCGATCCCCGTCTTCCCGAAAGGCTCAAATCTCGTGTGCTCCCTATGGAAGAGTTGGAATAAAGTCAAAAGCTACACAAGAATAAGTGAAGACTGGAAGTGGGTAGCCAGTATCAGACAAAACGACTCTATCTGGTTTCCGATCCATGGCATCCGGAGTGTGGAATCTTGGAACATTCAAAATGCCAAGAAGTTATGGAACAAAGGCTTAAAAAAATGGAGACATCTCTGGAAACAAGACACCAACCGATGGATCAACTTCGAGGATATTGACCCTTGCGTCAACATTTCATACAGAGAGACACAAAGTTCTCCTTCTCATGGGACACGACACGTCGAGCCCGCTTGGTCTCAAATGGCACAATGGGAATAGCCCATCAAAAATCCCAAACATCAAAGAAACTATTGACTATCAGGTTAACCTCAACAAGAAGTGGTGCATGTCATGGACGCGGCTTCGGTGGGACATGAAGTTTATGGCTATCTGGCACCCCATCATAGAAATAAAAAATTCTGTCCTCTTATGGAAAATTCTTCATCATGGAATCTGGACCAACCTTAAGGCTAGAAAATTTTATGGGATTCCTCCCTGGTGCAAACGCTGCTACCGGTCTATCGAAGATGTTTCACACATCTTCTTTATCTGCCCCAACTCGAACAGACTCTGGCAGACGGTTGGAAAGAAAATTAGACTTCAGAAGTATCTCAGTTGGCAGCAAGCCCTGCTGGGAGAAGCGATCGGCTGCTCAGCGACTCTCTGGAACGCCATTAGAGGGAAGGTCCTATGGAAAATCTGGCGGGAAAGATGTGCTTTCAACTTTGGTGACTCCCCCAAAGAGTGGTCCATTGAGAAATCATTGTTCCTCCTTGGCAAAAGGATTGTTAACTATAAGAATTCCCCTCCCCCCTTCAGGCATCATCAAGTACTCCTTTTGATCAATAACAAGCTTAAACCCAAGTGGGCCCCACATGAGGGTGATGAGAGGGTAATTAACCTTCTTTGTAATGCTATCTAAGCTATGTAAAAGCTTCCCCTGCTTTGTGGGATTTGGGGGGGGGGGTCCCGTGGGCACTAGTCCCCTTCTCTTGTACTTTTCTTTATTTAATTCAAGTTTGGGAGAGTAGGCTAATGCCGAACTTCCTTTATATTAAAGAAAAAACAATGCAAGGGAATACTGTAGTGATAAAACACTTCACTTGTGAAAGTGAGATTGCAGGTTCAAATCCTCCCTCTTTGGTGATTAAAATTTTGGTTGCTCCTCATTTGTGTGGAATGCTATAAGAGGTGAGACCCTCTAGAAGATTTGGAGAGTGAGATATGCTTCCAATTTTGGAAACCTTCCTAAAGAATGTTCTATGGAGAAATCTCTTTTTCGGCTATGCAGAATAATGTCCAATCGTAAGAGGTACCCACCTTTTAGGCACCATAGAGTGTTTTTCCTCAAGAACAACAAGATTAAAGCCAAGTGGGCTCCGCATGAGGAGGACGAAAGGGTTATCAACCTCCCTTGTAAAACCCTCTAGCTGTATATGTTTTTCACCTGCTTTGTGGGATTTGGGGGTCCTATGAGTGCTAGGCCTCTTCACCTCTACTTTTGTTTTCTTTTATTTTAATCAAAGTGTGGGAGAGTAGGATAATGTTGAACTTCCTCTTTTGAAAAAAAAAAACTATCAATGGTTGCCAAGGGATCCATGGATCCCAAGTAAGCCAAAGATGCCAAAGTTATGCCAAAGCTCTATGTCTTAGTTGATGCCTTAGTCCATGCCTTAGAGTATGTTGAAGGAATAAATGTAAGAGTAAATGAACGAGCAAATGTAGGTTCAAAAACTAAAAACAAAACTGAAACTGAAACTAAAACTCAAAACAAAATTGAAAGCAAAACCGAAACCCAAATGAAAATTGAGACGAAGACAGAGATCGTGATTGGAATTGAAAAGTGAAAAGGACTATTGAAACATGAACATTTCTAAATGCCTAAAGTGAAAACTTTCTATTGTTGGTTTTAAATTGAAATAACAAATAGTAGAATGATCACCTACATTAAAAAATACACAGACACAAAAAATGTTAGTTAAAAACACAAAGCAAACGTGAGTTTTCACCGTAACATTCTACTATTTGCTTGAACACGAAGTCATCCTCAAACAGCCAAAACATATTCTTGAACGCTTTGGATCTTCTTGCGAAAAGTATTTATAGCATATGAACAAAACTCTTTCTCATCTCTCGATTCGTGTTGTATTATCAATCTCTTTGACGTTTTTGCTCATTCTTCCTTGTTCCTATATTCTTTTGTTTTAAATTTTGTATCTTTTAATGTTCTTTCATTTATTTTCTCTTACATTTTCTTCTCTCATTTTCCCATTTTCTCTATTTTTCTCTCTTTTTTTCACCTCATGAGTTGAATAGTTTGCCATCTATTTATCAACTCACCTCTCTCCAAAGATGCCTTGATCATGCACTCTTTCACTATCTCTCTCCTCTCGTAGTCATTTCAATTGACATTGTACACTCGTATCTTCTTTTAAGATTTTCTCTTTTATATTCAGCGATCATTTTTCAACTCATGATCGGCCTCATCTATCCTTTGGTGCTCAGCTATTTGTCATTTTGTTGTCTTACTCATCTTGGAAAAGGCCTTACTTGTTCTAGTTGATTGGAAAACCTTCGCTTTTTCCCTTTTTCACTTCATTATGTCCTCCATCTTCAACCTTCACATAGAGAGAAGGGAGAGAAAAACTAGTTTCCTTCATTGTGATCATCATGGGACAGACTTTCTTTTCCTCACAAGGATGCTCACATGGAAACACATTTTTTTGTCACATGCACATAGGGGGATGAGATCAGTAGGGATACATACTCAAAGGTAAAATTAGAATTTCCATAGTCTTCTTACAACACCAACATCTCACATAATTTAAGATTGTGCCAAACCGTAGATGTCTCTATGGATGATCTCTAATTGTTCGACCAAAATCATACCAGCTAACCAATGCTTCTAGAATTCATCTAAGTTGGTTGTGAGTTATGAGGAGCACAAGCTTGCCTTTTTTGTCCATTTTTAATTAAAGTGAAAAGCAAATTGGGTCCGAACAAGATTGTGCCATGTAATTGGGGCACCAAATAAGCTTATAGCAATCTCTAAAAGATTTGCTTAACCTAATGCCTCCCTAGGATTGCCAAATGCTCTGCCATAAAATAATCACATATTTATCAATCTCCCTTGATTCTCCTTCGCTGTTCAATTTGCCACCTACACTAGGATTAAGAGCAACAAGCAGTCATAACTGGTATTAATTGCCTTTTTTTGTATTTTGACCTTGGTCAATGAAGCAAAATGACAAAGCAAATGTATTTTTCCTAGATATGGGGGGATACTTAGTCATTTTTTGGTTGTTTCAAAGTAGGCCTAGCGTTGATGGAATAGACATGAAAGGCCTTCACGTTCTACTTTTGTATGCACTTTCATACAAATTGGAAAATTCTTCAAGCTTACAAAAGCTTTCAATACTGAAGAGAAAGTGAATGCATTTAGAGCTACATAGTCCTACATCAACTAGAAGTGTTTCAAAGTTGCATTTCCATCATTATTTGAGTGTAAAATAAATTACAATGAGTATCATTAAAATTTCGAGCATCTTATAGGCAGCCATGGCTTAACGCTCCAAAGCTAAATATTAGCCCATGCCCAATGTATCGAAAATTCAAAATTTTCCAAGAGCCTATGTTCTACTTGAGATTTTTTCTGAATATGTCTACTGCTTTTTCAGATGCACCACTTTTGTCATTTCTAGCTACTATATCTACCATAACATATCACATTGGAAAATAAAAATAAAATAATTTTCATTGTAATATACCTCTCTCCACTTGATTGCAAAGTCCTCGATGAGCATTCATAAAAATCATGTTCAGAGAACATAATATATTAGTGACAGCGGTATTTTTAGTACCTTTAAAATCCCTATTGACTTCACCACTATACTTTGTATTCCTACGACTTGTAACTCATCCTAGAATGTTAGATCTTTTAATAGAAACAACCATGAAAAGTGTGTGCACATATCGGTCAACAAAAGAGTTGAATCATACAACGATCATGAACGCATAGCTGACCCTCTTTGCTTGTGCAAGTGTCTATCCTTATTCCCAATCTTATAATAATCTCATGCAAAATCATTGTTCACATTTTGCTTCATACATCCAAGATCAAAACCACATACATCAACAAATTTATGTAGACACATTCATAAATTAGAAAGTTATATTATGGTCCACATGCTCATGCACCACTCCTTTACTTTTCTTCTCATGCTCTAAAAAGAACATGAACATTGCAATACCTACCAAACGCCTAAACCCAAAACTTATTTTCTTCAAAATCTTATCAATTGAAATATCAAATAGTAGCATCCATTAGCTATATTTTAACATACGCATACACACAAAACATGTTATTTAGATACACAAAATAGACGTGAGTTGTCATTGTAATAGTTGGCATTTATATTTCATCACGAACTAAAATCAAAGGATGTAGAAGGAGAACCATGATCTATTGAAGAAGTTAAAAGACTATGACTGAATGATTTTATCACTAACATCCTCTTTTAAGTTACAGGGAGAGCAAAAAAGATAGCGTCATTTAGAATTATTAGACTTACAACACAAATGATTAGCACAAGTATTATTTTGTTGCTTCAACAAGTTGAATGAGTTAACTAAACAATAATCAAATCACATTATAGTTTATTCAAAAAGTGTACAAGATATCCTTCATCAACATGTATATTGGAACTATCATCTAAAGAATGCATATATAGGTCTTGTTCATCCTCAATAACGTGCAAAATTTTGTAGTCAAGGACAAGAAAGTCCTCTTCCCCCAAAATTGGCCATAAATTTTTCTACTAGAAGAACATAATAGTATCCATAATTTGTTTTCAAATGGATCACAAATATATTGCAAGATTACCAATTACAAATTTATGCAAGACAATTGATGATTGTTGATGCACAAGGCTAGATCATGCTAGAGGAAGTAGAAACAAAAGGCACAAAAGTATGTGAATCAAGGAAAGAATGGTGCATGTCGAGATAAGTGGTATTGATTCATATGTTTCAAACATCAATACTTATCACTACAACATATGAGGGGCATACGGACATTGTCCATACCGATGGTCCCCCAACATCGATGTGATCGATGGAAATGTTTGGAAGGGTCACGTTAGGCATGCTGACAGCCACTAGAGTGTCAGTATGACCATTTGAAATTGACCATCGGTATACATTGTCATCGTCGGCATAGGCACCAGTATAGGCATCAGTATAAGCATCGGTATGAGTGTCAATAATTTCTTGGAAATTACCAATGCTCATATGGATGCTTATATCGATGCCTATATCGGTAACATGTTCCAAAACATACCAAGAACGGAGAGCAAAAACTCCACATTTTGTGCATATTTTGAATTGAGTAGTGCTTCTGTCGAACTTGCATGCACAACTTGACTTGTGACTTGCATTGTCTTATGCGCACACACACACAGATCTCTCTATACGCACACACTCTCTCTCTAGATCTTGCATCTTGGTACGTGATGTGCATACTCTTTCATCCTTTCTCGTTATCTCTATTTTCTATTTTCTAATTTCGCTTCTCTTTGGTTTTGTAGGAGTTTTTGGCATTGATTCTTTGGAATTTGACAAGAGACGATGTTCATTAGGCTTTGATGACAGCGATCCAAAAGATTACATCGATGTAAGTGATTTTTTTGTTCTTTATTGATAGAGAGAGAGAGAAAGAGATCTAGAGAGAAATTATGAGAGAGAGATAAAGAGAGAGGGAGAGATGAGAGAGAGAGAGAGAGAGAGAGAGAGAGAGAGAGAGAGAGAGAGAGAGAGAGAGAGAGAGAGAGAGAGAGAGAGAGAGAGAGAGAGAGAGAGAGAGAGAGAGAGAGAGAGAGAGAGAGAGAGAGAGAGAGAGAGAGAGAGAGAGAGAGAGAGAGAGAGAGAGAGAGAGAGAGAGAGAGAGAGAGAGAGAGAGAGAGAGAGAGAGAGAGAGAGAGAGAGAGAGAGAGAGAGAGAGAGAGAGAGAGAGAGAGAGAGAGAGAGAGAGAGAGAGAGAGAGAGAGAGAGAGAGAGAGAGAGAGAGAGAGAGAGAGAGAGAGAGAGAGAGAGAGAGAGAGAGAGAGAGAGAGAGAGAGAGAGAGAGAGAGAGAGAGAGAGAGAGAGAGAGAGAGAGAGAGAGAGAGAGAGAGAGAGAGAGAGAGAGAGAGAGAGAGAGAGAGAGAGAGAGAGAGAGAGAGAGAGAGAGAGAGAGAGAGAGAGAGAGAGAGAGAGAGAGAGAGAGAGAGAGAGAGAGAGAGAGAGAGAGAGAGAGAGAGAGAGAGAGAGAGAGAGAGAGAGAGAGAGAGAGAGAGAGAGAGAGAGAGAGAGAGAGAGAGAGAGAGAGAGAGAGAGAGAGAGAGAGAGAGAGAGAGAGAGAGAGAGAGAGAGAGAGAGAGAGAGAGAGAGAGAGAGAGAGAGAGAGAGAGAGAGAGAGAGAGAGAGAGAGAGAGAGAGAGAGAGAGAGAGAGAGAGAGAGAGAGAGAGAGAGAGAGAGAGAGAGAGAGAGAGAGAGAGAGAGAGAGAGAGAGAGAGAGAGAGAGATTAAAGAGAGAGAGAGAAGAGAGAGACAAATGAAAGAGAGAGAGAGAGAGATGAAAGAGAGAGAAATGAAAGAGAGAGAGAAAGAGAGAGAGAGATAAAGAGACAAAAAGAGAGAGAGAGAGAGAGATACATACACACACACATACTCATGTATATGCATTCATACATACACACACATATACACACATGCATACATACACACACAGATAAGCACATGCATACACATACCTATGCATACGTACATTCACACACATATGTACATAAACATACATACACATATACAGGCACAAACATATGCATACATACATTCACACACATATGTACACACATGTATACATACATAAACATATGCATACATACATTCACACACATACGTACACACACATACATACACACACATACATACATACACATATGTACATACACATTCACATAGATTCACACACACATGCACATTCACACACACGTACACATGCATACACACACATTCACACATATGTACACACACATACATACACATATACATATACATACAATATTACATACACATGAATAAATTACATACACACATGCATATTAAATACTCACATACATATTACATAGAGAGATGCATATTCATGCATATGCATGCATACATACACACATATACATGCACACTCACATACATATACATACACACTCACATATATACATACACACTCACACCTATACACATACATACATACACATATACATACACATACAATTTTACATGCACACATGCATATTACATACTCATATACATATTACATACACATATGCATATTGATGCATATGCATGCATACACACATATACATACACGCTTACATACATATACACACACACATACTCACATATATACATACACACTCACACCTATACACACACACTGACATACATATACATGCACTCACATATATACATACACACTCACACCTATACACACACACACATACTCACATTCATGCATACACACATATACATGTTTTAGGTCTATGTCTTTAGGATTAGGCTTTTAGGTTTTTTACATACATACACTAAAAATTAAATATATAAAAAATAAGTTTTTAGAATTTTTACATTTTTTACATATATGTAATCAAACATATAAAAATTGGGTTTTATGGTTTTTAATTAAATTAAATATAAATAAGAAAAAAATTAAAGAAAAATTATAATGTATAAATAAATATATATAAAACATAGGAATTTAGTATAGATAAATAAATATGAAAAGAGCTAGTGTTTTAAATACATATAATTAAATATATAAAAATAGGCTTTTAGGTTTCTGTATTGAGCTAAATATATATAATTAAATATATATAATTAAATATATATAACTGAATATATAAAAAATAGAGTTTCATGTTTAATATTAACATTTATAATCATATATTTATAGAAATCAAGAAAAATTAAGTTGTTTACACATGCATACACACATATATACATATACACATAGGATTAGGGTTAAAGGCTTTATACACATGGATACACACATATACACATATATACATATATACACATAATACATGTATACATACATATTTATATACATGCATATACACATATACATGTTTTAGGTTTAGGTCTTTAGGATTAGGGTTTTTAGGTTGTTTACAGACGCATACGTACATATACACACGTAAGACACACACACACACACACACACACACACACACACACACACACACACATATATATATATATATATATATATATATATATATATATATATATATATATATATATATATATATATATATATATATATATATATATATATATATATATATATATATATATATATATATATATATATATATATATATATACATGCATACACACATACACATGTTTAAGGTCTAGGTGGTTAGAATTAGGGTTTTAAGGTTTTTACACATGCATGCATATATATACACATATACACATAGGATTAGGGTTTTAGGCTGTTTACACATGCATACGTACATATACACATATACACACATAATACATCTACACATACACATGTATATATACATGCATACACACATATACATGTTTTAGGTCTAGGTCATTAGGATTAGGGTTGTAGGGTTTTTACACATGCATACATATATATACACATATACACATATAATACATATACATATACATATAGACATGCATACACACATATACATGTTCTAGGTCTAGGTCTTTAGGATTAGGCTTTTAGGTTTTTTACATATATATAATCAAATATATAAAAATTAGAGTTTAAAGGTTTTTTAATTAAATTAATATATATAAGAAAAGAATTAAGAAAAATTAAAAAAAAATATGATTTTAGTATAGATAAATAAATATTAAAAGAGCTAGTGTATTCAATATATAAATTAAATATATAAAAATAGGATTTTAGGTTTTTTATTAAATTAAATATATAAAAAATAGAGTATTAGGTTTATTACTAACATATATTATCATATATTTATAAAAATTAGGAAGAAAAGTACAATATATATAAAAAAAGGATTAGGATTATAGGCCTTTTACACATGCATACACACATATACACATATAGACACATAATACATATACACATACATACAAATAAATACATATTTTAGGTCTAGGTCTTGAGGATTAGGCTTTTAGCTTTTTTACATACATACAATAAAAATTAATATATAATTAAATATATAAAAGATAAGAATTTAGGATTTTTAGGCTTTTTACATATATATAATCAAATATAACTAAATTAAATATATATAAGAAAAAACTCAAGTGGTTAAGAGGTATGAGCTTGCCAAGGAGACAAACACAAAGGAAAGAGCTCTGTTTTGAGCAGATGTCTAGATGGCTAGATACAACAGTTTCACAAGCAAAGACAGCAGGTGAAGATATCTCTAAAGAAGAGCAAAAACTCACAAAGGGGTATGATTGAGATTATTCTAAATATGGTGCACTATGGTCTCACGCAAAACACTTTTGGATTGCACAAATCCATGAAAATAGGTCTACTTTTGATAGTGGGGTGATGGTGAAGTTTTTTCAAAAAAATAGAGCTAGCACAAGAGATGAGAATGCTCAAGGAGGCCAGATTCAATATTGTGGAGTGATCCAAGATATCTTGAAGCTATCCTTCAGAAATTTTGATTACTTTCTTTTTTATGTGAAATGGTTCAAGGTAGTCACCTCTGTAAGAAACACAATTGTGAGGTGGGATAAGAGTGGTTTACTTCAAGTAGATTCCACAAAGCTATGGACACATGAAAGAGATACATTTGTACTTCTTGAACACTGTGAGCAAGTTGTTTTTATGCCAGATTTGAAAGAACTAGATTGGGTATTTGTTGTAGAAGTCTTCCCACGTAGCAGAAACATTTGTGAGATAGAAGAAATTTCATCTATAGTGGACTCTAAAATTCATTCGGTAGTCGAGGAGGAAGAGATTAATGTCTAAGATGAAGAGGTCTCTGAAGAAAATGAGATACATGATGAAGTAACAAACAATATGTTGTACGAGAATGATGATCAAGAAGGAGCTAGCATATCAAGAGATCTTGAAGTCACAACTGTAAAGATAGATATCTTTTGTGCATCAGATCTCCAAGAGGATGCTAGAATAGAGGATTTCTAAACAAAACACTTGTATGTACTAATTTGTGTTCTTTTTTTGTTATGTTGTTTTAAACACTACTATTTCTCTATATTACCATTATTAGTGTATGCTAATTATTTGACTTTTTTTTTGTTGCAAAGCACGATGGGGGACAATCCTGTGATCACTCCGCATTCCATGATAGAGCATCAGTTCCTGGAGTTTATATCTCATGTACCTCTTGCGTATATGGCTGCCATATCATATTAATAGATCACTCACGATAGCACTCCCCGCCGGCCTCACTCCTGTTGGCTTCACTCCCATCGGCGTCACTCCCACTGGTGTCACTCACACCGGTGTCACTCTTGCAAGTGGACCTACTTTTTTCCAAGGTACGTCTCCTAGCTTTATGACTTCAACACCATTGCCTTCTCAGCCATCTCCTAGTGTCTAGTCAATGTATGTGTTCGACACCTCAGCATGATAGAGGTACTAGTCCATCATGTTGATCGAGGTCATGCTCTAAAGGAGGAGGCCCGAGGAGTGGATCTATAGGTGGCTCTAGAGGAGTTGGATGTCATGGAGATAGAACAATGGACTTTGTGTCTCCCACTTCTACTCCTAGAGAGAGTACCTCAGATGTAGGTACGCCACGTAGTACGCCACCTGGTACACCACGTACAACTTGGAGTGCTCATGAACATGACGACTCCAAGGTATATAGTATATGTGATTGAGCTCCAATGATGGATGTGGCCTGAAAGGCCACACGTTAGTGCATACGATAGCTTTGCTCCATACATCTTGGATACTCTATCATGTTGAAATGGGGTGAATAGGACAAAGATGGTAAAAATTATATCACAAAGATGATCTATCAGGAGTACCGACTAGCACATGGGCATTCTATTGTCAACTCAGAGTGCATTCAACACACGACACATGAGTTTATGTCTCATTATGTGGTTAAAACAATTTTAAAAACTTTTGAGTGAGTAGAGAGTAGTAAGCTCTGCAAGCATGACTGGTTTTCTATGATGAAGTTTGTGAGAAGGTCAACTTGTTCCTAGGGGGTTCCACCTACTTCCTGCTATACTTTGGAGGTCAATAAACTCCAACAATAGGGGGCAGACTTCTTATGTACTACCAAGAATTCTCGGAGCAGATTTTCAATAACTTCATTCAAGAAGTGAGTGCCTCTATCACTAACTAGCTCTATAGGTAGCCCGTATCTAGTGAACACATTCTCAAATAAAAACTTAGCTGTTGTTTGAGCATCGTTCTTCGTTGTGGCTTTTACCTCTACCCACTTGGTTAGATAGTCCGTGGCAACAATGATATATTCAACATGGGACCCCTTAGCTGGGGGATTAATAGGACCTACGAAGTCTATTCCCCACTTAGAGAATGCACGTCCACCCATCATAGGTTTCAGTGGCATCTCGTCTTTGCGTATAGGATATTGAGTTCGCTGACAGACATCGCACCGTTTCACATAGGTATGTGCATCCATGTGAAGGGTCGGCCACCAGAAGCCCACAAATAGTATTGCCTTGATCACTCGATCTGGTCCAAAGTGTCCTCCTGCTACACCTTGGTGAGCAGTTTCCAAGATCTTGAGATATTCACTTTCATGGACACATAGTCTCAGGTAACCATCCTTACCACGCTTGTAGAGATTATCACCAATGAGTGAGTACTCTAGGGCTTCTTGTTCTAGACTTCTTTTCCTAACCAGAGTCATGTCTGGAGGGAATGTTTTCGTCCTCAGGAAGGGTACTGGTGGTTCACTCCAATCTGGCACTATGGACACTTGATAAAGAGTGGCATGTTCCACAGGTCGTTTAGTGCAACAGATTGGGCATTCCTTGCACAACTTTTGGACATCAGCCTCCATAGTAGGCCAATGCACCCCGAGTCTCCTTAGTGTCTGTAGAGTTCGTTGCTTTGAGTAGTGTTGCTCTAATGCACCTACATGTGCTAATTGCAACCATTTAGTGTACTCATCCTCTTCCACACAACAAGCCAAGATCCCTTGATCTGTGTGCTTGTACATACTTCCTGCCATGATGTGATACTTTTGGGCTTTTACTACCTCTCTATCCTGCGTGTTTATTACTGGATGGTTAGGCCCGTATGTCAATACTGGTACTAATGGCTTAGCCCACTGCGGTACAACTTCCAAATTAAACAAGTAAGCATCAGGAAGGTCATCTGACACCCCTTGTGGGGCCTCTCCAGATGTGAGCCTAGAGAGATGATCTGCTCTCAAGTGAGTCTTCCCTTTCCTGACCACTACCTCAAAGTCGTATTCCATTAGTAAGAGAAACCATCGTACTAATCTACCTGTGTTGCAAGGTTTGTTTACCAGGTACAACAATGCCTGATGATCAGTAAAAAATTTAAAATTATTTGCAAGCAAATAATGTCTAAACTTTTTAACTGCATATACCATGCCTAATCCTTCTCGTTCGGTGGTTGTATAATTTCGTTCAGCTGCATTCAATTGTCTACTAGCATAGGCAATTGGAAGATCCATATTACCTTCACCAATAGGTTGCGCGAGTACACACCCAATAGCGTAATTGGATGCATCCACATGAACATGGAATGGCTTGTTCCAATCTGGTGTGGTCAAGATTGGTGCTGAACATAATCTTCGTTTAAGCTCCTGGAAGGAATTCTCACATTCATCCGTCCACTCAAAGTTAGTCAGAAGTTCGTAAATGGGCTTTGCAATGACAGCATACATGTGAATGAACCGGTGGTAGTAACCACAATGCCCCATGAAAGCTTGTACTTCCTTGACATTCCTTGGCCTAGGTAGCTCTGCTATGGCTCTCACTTTCTCTTCATCAGTGGATATGCCATTCTTTGACACTATGTGTCCTAGATTCTTGCCTTGCCTGACCATAAAGACGCACTTTTCTGGGTTCAGGCAGACTTGATATTCTCTACATTTGTCAAAGATTTGTCTGAGTTCGGGAATATGGGTTTGCCTAATGTTGGAATGAGCACAAAGATCATCAACATAGACTTCTAAGTTCTTCCTCAGGAACTCTTTAAATACATGGCACATTAGTCTCTCGAAGGTTGCAGGAGCATTGGTAAGCCCAAATGGCATTACACGAAAGGCAAATATACCCCACTCAGTGGCAAAAGCAGTCTTATGCTGGTCTTCTGGGGCTATGGCTACTTGATTGTAGCCAGAGAATCCATCCAGGAAGCTGTACACTTCCTTGCCTGCTACTCTTTCTAAGAGATGCTCTGTGATAGGAAGCGGATAGTTATCTCGAATTGTGGCTGCATTAACCTTCTTCAAGTTAATGCATACACGCAGCTTTCCATTCTTCTTGGGCACCACTACTATGGGGGATACCCACTCAGTGTGCTCAATTTCATAGATAAATCCAGCTTCGACCAGTCTATCTATCTCCTCTTTGATTTTGGTGGCATAGTTATCATTATATGTGTATGGCTTTTGCTTACAAGGTTTGGCATCCGAGGTCATGGGGATAGTGTGTGAGCATATGTCAGGGTCCACTCCTTTCAAATCCTTGTAACTGCAAGCAAATACATCTCTGTATTCTCTTAGCAAGGCTATTAGCTCTTGTTCTTCCTCTTCTGTCAGGTCATGGCCTATGTACGTGCATCTCTCCTCTCCTTCTTCCAGAGCTACCACAATTTTCTTGGTGGTTTCTTTGTTATCATAGGCCTCCCCCGATTGCACCTCTCGTTTAGGCATTCTGATCATGACTCTCCTGTCATCTATCTCATACTTCTTAAAATTTTCCGGGACCTCAAAAAAAGATTCTTCCTCTTCTGGTGTGACTTCTCTCTTCTTTCTTTTCTTTCCTTCTTCCTTCAGGGTTACCTGTGTGGCCAGCCTTATATCATTTGTAAGCTCTCCGTGCCTCTGGGGTTGAAATTCTACTTCATAGAAGTATTCTTCATCTGATGCAAAAGGTGGGTCCATAATGATTGACTCTTGATCGGAGTCACTTGCATCCTCAAATGCATCAGGGCTAGGTTCACACTCTTCTAACACTGCCTCTCCCATGATTGGCTCTATGGAGAAGACTGAAATGTCATAGCCATCCTCATCACAGTGAGGTGTCCATTGTTCTTCATTGATGGCTACATCCATTGTTGCTAGGATTTCGGCCCAGCCGTGGGGTTCAAACTCTTCGTCAGGAAAGACTACAGGTGCATAGGCTCGGTCTTGAATTGATCTATGTTTTTCTTTTGCACCTATCTCTCTGGCTTCTTCTCTCTTCTCTTCTTCTACTGCTACTTTGCACATCCATAAGTGGGTGTCTTCATGCATCCAGAGGATCCTGACCCTATGGAATGCACCGATTCTGTATCATCTTTGGCTCTATGGATGGGATTCCATTGGATAGGAGGGACATCTCTATGAGAGTAATCTTTGAGATTCACTTTGGTCGTAACACCTAAGTGTTGTAGGTACAAAGAATTGGTTCCCCAATCCTGTACCACTTGCAACTATCGCATAAAGGGTCTTCCCAAAATCATCTCATAGGCATGATTTTTGCTAAAATCGCATATAGCAAATGTGTGCTCGAACTCAACACCACAGGTGGTGAGAGTTATTCCTTCTAACAGCCCTAGGGGTCTCTCTATGTGACCATCGGCCATTTGCAATTTCATCCTTGTGGGCCTGAGTGCTGGCTTGCCCCAGCGCTTCCATAGGGAAGTGGTAGCAATTGCAACACCTGCGCCTGAGTCTAGAATGGCCTTGGTGGTGTATCCTTGATGAGTGATAGGAAGATATGTGTTTCCCTCTTCGCCCTCACTCATGTCTCCTATCTTGTCCAAGGGTATTTCTGGCACTGTTCTCTGGGATCGTACCTGGGAACGAGGTTTTGCTATCTCTGGTACTTGTTTGGCTACATGTTTCCATAGCTCTGGCCTTACTTTGAGTAGCTCTTCTAAGGTGAGGTTGCACTGTACTTTAGTGTTTTTCACTACCTCTGTGTTCCTAGGTATGATCGAGTCTTCGTTTCTTACCATGACCGTGGGTGCTCTCATACAAGTAGACTTAGCTTCCCATGGGCCTGTGAAGTGGGGTAATTCTTGTAGAGAGTTAGACTCAAAGTCTAATCTTTCCTGAGATTGGGTGCTCTCCTGCTCCTCATAAATGGAGGGGATGTCTTGTGGGAATTGGTCATGTGCATCATCCACAAGTTCAATAGGAGGAGGGACTTTCTTTAGCCCATTTGTCTTCTTGAATCTCTCGTAGGAATTCTGGTGTAAACCGATTCAGAGAAGAAGATGTATCTGGCTCCTATGTGCCTACTTGCTCCTTCACTTGCCTTGTCCTTATGTTGAGAGGCGGGTTCCTTTTCTGATTGTGCCATCAACTTCTCTATTCTTTCTAGCAGTCCATCAAAGTGTAACTGTGTCTTCGCTGAACTAGAGATGTTAAATAGGCGACTGGCTTCAAACATGGTCTGAGCCAATTCCACCATCTTCGCGCAAATTTTGGTTCGTTCTAACTCTAGTTTTGCTCTAGGGTAACATTTTTCATGATGGGTTACGGTTGGCCCTTCTTGAATTCTGGCCTGATATGCTTTAAGCATCATATTAAGGTCCTCGGGAGTGGGATCTGCTAGGACTGATCCTACTCTTGGGGGTGGTGGGTTTAGGTGAGGCGGGTTGGAAGGTGAAGGTTTGGATGGAGTTGGGAATGGTGGAGGTGATGGAGGTGGGGCAGTGTGAGAGGGAGTTTGAGCTGTGAGTTCAGTTATCCTGGCCTTTGTTTCTCTGAGGCTTTCCTCGAGTTCACTCATCTTTTTTGCCCATTGTCTTTTCATTCTTTCACGATTATCTCTCCAAGCTCTAGTCCTCTTCTTTGTCATGCTCTCCGTTTCACTAACATCTGGGCTCTTTTCCTGGCCTACGCTTTGGTTCTGTTGCAAGGCTTGGGCTCTAGTGATTACTTGTACTGGTGCAGTGGAAGTCACACTCCCTGTGGAATCTACCACTAACCCAATAACGTTGATAGGAGTGATTTTTGGCATATTGCTGGGATTCTTTGGACAATCTCGTAAGAGATGCTCCTTTCCACAATCCTGGCAAAAGCCCTGGATCGTCACTGATTGGGGTTGTGTAGGTGGAGGCAAGGGGCAATCACGAATGAGATGATCTCCCTGACATCTGTAGCATGGTCCTCTAGGGAATGGGTGTCTTACTTGCCTAAGTTGAGGTCTAGGGTTGGGGTTTGCGTACATGACGTTTGTGTAATCTGACTCCCAACTAGGTTCGTTTGGCTCTTCACTATAATAGGACTCACCATGTTCAGGAGATTGCATGTAGTAAGCCTGGGGACTATCAACATGTGTCGAATCGAAGCTATGGTCACTAGGATCACTTTCTGAAGGCAATGGTGTTACTGGGACTATAGCTCTATTCAGATTTTCTTCTGCAGCAGCATACTTTACCGGAATCACATTAGCTGGAGCAGGGGGTTGTTGTGCTAGCACAGGCTGAGGCCTTTGTTGGTTTTGGTAGGGTTGGTAGGTTTGTTAAGGCCTCGCATACTGCTGAGGTGGGTATTGGTTGTGGTATCTTCCTTGTTGAGGGTATGGTAGTGGGTACGTCTGCCTAACGGTTTGCTTATTGTAGGGGCAATCTTGCGCGGTGTGATTGGTGTACCTCCGTTCTATGGTGCAGTACTGGCTACTAGGATTTACTTGGGGTTGAGCCATAATGGGGCATACATTCGCCATGTGGTCGCCACCACAAGTATAGCATCTTTTCACAGGGGTAAACCTTGGGATCTGTTTGCTAGTGACACCTAATTTCTGAGCTACTTTCTCTGCAAGTTCCTCAATTGATGTGGATTGCGTGGAAGAGAGGCTAGAGGCACTATCTGAACCTTTGTATATCTTGGAAAGCTCTAACTCCTCCCCTAGGTTATCCTCGATGTCAATGCACATGCGTACACACTCTTCTATAGTCCTAGGGTCCTTCAGATACACATATGACCTCAATTTGGTACTTAGCAATCCATCCAAGAATAAAGCCACTTGCTTAGCTGGCGTGGGTAGCTCAGGGACAGGGCATCTCTCCAAGTATTGCCTAAATCTTCTTCCAGCAAGTCTCACGGTCTCTTGAGGGGTTTGCTTGAAGCTGTGAATCAGCGAGGAAGTGTTATGTCTTATGCCACTTTTAGAGAATTTGATAATGAATGCCTCTAGAAGTTGGTCTATGCTCCTGAACTGCCTCTCGTTTAGTGGCTGAAACCATGTCAGGGCAGTGTTCCTAAGGGTTAGACCAAAGGCATTATATTGTGTGAATAGGTCCTCCACTTGTTCTGCTCTCAAGACTTGCCTAAACTCTACCACATGAGTATGGGTCTCCTATGCCATCGAAGAAATTTTTCATGGACTTGACTAACTGAGTTGGTCTCAAAATCCTGGTGTGTTCTCTAGGTCGTGGTAGAGGGAAGTCTTCCATATTCCTTTGATTTCTTGGGGCTCTATGTACCTTAGGCTCTACTCTATTTGTTTCCATCCTCCTTCTTTCTCTGCCCCCTCGGTTAGCAAAGCTTACTTCTGGCCTATCTCTACTTCTGTCTCTTTGAGTTCCATGAGCTTGGGATGTTCCCGCTCGAGGGTGACCATAGGACACATTTGATCTTGGTTGGGGGAAAATAATTTCACCTTTCCAAGTGTAAGCATGTCTATCATTTTCTGTCACCACAAAGTTCCTCTCTAAAGCGTGATCTAAGTAGGTCACTCTGCCTGGGCTATCAGGATCCTTAAACTCATAGATCATGATTGTTCCTATATCAATTGGTCAATCAGATTTATACCTCCAAAAGGCTTCGTCAGTTTCTCGGTTCAGAAGCAGATCTATGCTCTTGTTGTCTTGGGGAATCCACTCAGGAGTGAGAATTCTCGTAAGAACAGATTTCCCTTGAGGGGTCCTAGGCTCTACACCCATGTTTCCTTGTTCTAGGTCCTCTATGTCCGTCTCAGGGATCACATTCCCGAATTCATCTGTCCTCTCTGGGTGACTGGTGACTACGTATATGGTTCCTTCTTTGTCCAAGTATGCTCCGTTTTCAAACTTGACAGCTGGGTGTTCTAGTCCTATGGATTGGTCAGGGTTTTAAATCTGGACCACGGATCTTCCTAGACCGTCCTCATAGATGCTAGCACCTAATCGGTTGGTCCTAAGGTATTCCAGCTATGTCTTGTACGGGCCTTCTACCCTGTGCAAGTATGGCACTCCTGAACTTCCCGTAGGTCGGTCCATGCCTTGAGACATCTCTGATTCACTGGTCTCAGAGCTGTTGAGAGTGATGGATGGATGCACTCAGGAAATCAGTTGGTGCTGCAAAACCTGCTTCACACCTGCCCTCTTTTCTTTCCAGGTATACTTAGGAGACTCCTTAGGCTTGCAAATGACACCAAGAAACTATATATGTGCTTTACAAATTAATTGTGAACCAACCAAATCAAAACAGATGACTTTGAATCTTCACAAGTTCAAAAAACTTTCTATTTCTGTAATGACACCTTCTCAGTCTTAAGCTTAGTGTGTCCAGCACACTTACAATTGAATCAAATCCTTCTGGGAGTATTAAATTAACTTAACAAGCTACCATTAGCAAGTTAAATCACTCCAATTAACAAACTATGCACTGAGAATGATCTTTAGCAAAATCAGAGACACCCCCGACTTTTTAGGAACAACACAGAAAAATACCAGTGACTGTTTCGACTGTGATTTCTCCCAATTGGCTGAATCAAATCCTCTGAGATTTTGTATGCTTGTAGTAGACCTTGAGCTGGTTCCAATGAGCTATGGATCACTTGATTTGGTTCAGTAGATTCTGAGATATGCCCTGATGAAGTTGACAGACTTGGAGTAGGATACTCAGAAAAACCAGAGATGATAAATGTATACTTCTATTGATAAATGTGTTTGTACAATCTCATTAGCTTGACAAGCACAGCTAAATGAGGTAGTGTGATGTTGGGTATAGAGTAGCCCTCACACACAATGAGTTACAATGAAAAATATGCCTCGGGGAGTGAGCTAGAGTGAGAGTATGACCCGCGACTTTTTACTACATCTTTTATAGGAGTTTGATCTTCATTTGAATTTGAAATTCAAACTTAGGCTCCCTTGAATCTCTCCTCTAAAAGTACGGAGATATTCTCTCCATCTCAACATTCAAATTTCCACGACTAATAAGGTAGGTGGATGACTTTAAGTGATTACAACCAAATTGACAAGTCATTTAGACTTTTACAAGGGGTAAAGAGGTAATAACATATAAGCATATGTTCAAGTGAGCCTTGCTTCAAGTGAAGCCTTGATAAACCTTTATCCATGCTAATCTTCCATAAGTCCAGGGTTCCAAGCCAATGTGTGTAGGCTTGTCTTGCACCAACAGCTCCCCCTCAAGCCAAACACTTTGGCTTAAGTCTTCTTCTTCATTCTTCAATTACTTCCTGCAATCCAATCATAGATTTGAATCTGCATAACTTGTTTCCATCCAATGCCTTTGTAAGTAAATCTGCACATTGCATATTAGTAGATACATATGTCAATTGTATATCTTTACTTAGCAATTTCTCTCTCACATAGTGGTAATGAACCTCTATATGTTTGGTTCTGGAATGATAAATTGGATTTGCTGCAAGGTGAAGAGAGCTAGTGTTGTCACCAAAGATAATAGGTGGTCTTGTGAATAGACCTAACTCTGTATATAGAAGCTTCAACCAGATAGCTTCTTGAGTGGCATTGGCAAGCCCTCTATACTCTGCTTCTGTGGATGACAATGCCACTGTAGGTTGCTTCTTAGCTGACCAAGAGATAGGCTTATCTCCTGCAAAACAAATGTAATCTGAGGTGCTCCTCCTATCATCCTTGCATCCTGCCCAATCTGCATCTGAATAAACCTTTATGTCAATATCTGATGTATAAGGAAAATACAAACCATGACTTTGAGTTCCCTTGAGGTACTTCAAGATCTTCTTTGCTGCCTCTAGGTGAGGTACCCTTGGTTTGTGCATGAATTGACTAAGCACACTTACTCCATATGCTATGTCAATTCTTGTCAAGGTAGCATAGTTTAGGCTACCCACCATACTTTGGTATCCTGTAATGTCTTTAATCTCTTCTCCTTCATGTGCACTTAGCTTTTGATTAACCTCCATTGGAGTGGTAGATACCTTGGCATCCTGCAATCCAAACTTCTTGACCATATCCTGTACATACTTCTTTTGAGTGATGTAGATACCTGAATGTGTATAGATCAATTCAAGACCTAGGAAATATTTTAGTAATCCAAGATCACTAATCTTGAATTCTTTCATCATCTGACCTTTGATGTGTCTAATCCCATTGACATCATTACCTGTAATGATGATGTCATCAACATAAACACATAAGTAGATTACCTCTGTACTACTTCTCTTTATGAATAGAGAAGTGTCTGCTTTGCTCATCATAAATCCTTGGTCTTGGAGATAAGTGGTCAATCTGTAATTCCATGCTCTAGGTGCCTGCTTCAAACCATACAGAGCCTTCTTCAATTTACAAACATAATGTACCTTTTTTGGATCTTCATAGCCAGGTGGTTGTGACATGTAGACTTCTTCAGATATCCATCCATTCAAGAATGCATTCTTCACATCCAATTGGTACATGTTCCAATTCTTGGATGCAGCTACACTCACCAAAACTCTGATAGTTGGCATCTTGGCCACAGGAGAAAATGTCTCCTCATAATCAATGGCTTGCGTTTGTGCAAAACCCTTGGCTACCAACCTAGCTTTGTACCTGTTAATTGTTCCATCTGAATTCTTTTTTAATTTGTAGATCCATCTGGATCCTATTACCTTCATAGAATCCTTCTTGGGTACCAAGTCCCAAGTATCACTTTCCTTGAGAGCTTCTATTTCCTCATCCATGGCTTCTCTCCATTCTGGCTTTGTAATTGCTTCTTCATAGGTACCTGGTTCTTCATTCAACAAGTCTCTTGCAAGATATACAGAATGTTTAGTCACAAGTGATGTGTCATACCCAAATCTGATAGGTTTTTTCTTCTCTCTCTGAGATCTCCTCATTGCTTGAGTAGAAGTTTCTGGCTTATCCTCTAATTGCTTCATCTTCATCTTTCCTTTGGATTTCCAAGCTTTGAACTCTTCAAGGTTTATAGTATCATCATCCGAGCTTGAATCTTCTTGCTGAGTTGGCTCTTCCTTGGTAAGCTTTGGAAAATCTTCCTCCATGTCATAGGGTAGACTCACTTTTCTGCATTCATTCTCATACCATGAGTCATTCTCATCAAATATGACATCTCTGCTTACCTTGAACCCTTTGTTTGTGGGGTTGTAGAATCTGTATCCCTTTTGGTTCAAATCATAACCAATGAAGATACATTTTTCAGCCTTTGGATCTAGCTTTCCTCTTACCTGTGAGGGAATATGCACATATGCTACACAACCAAAGATTTTGCAATGATCCAGAGAGGGTCTCTTACCATGCCAAGCTTCATATGGTGTCATGCCATCAAGTGATTTGGATGGCAACCTATTAATGAGATAAGTGGCAGTGGATACACTCTCTGCCCATAGGTAATTTGGCAACTTTTTCTCATTAAGCATAGACCTAGCTGTTTCTACTATAAGTCTATTCCTTCTTTCTGCTACCCCATTTTGTTCAGGTGAGTACCTTGTAGTGATCTCCCTTTTGATGCCTCTTTTCTGCAAGAAATCTTCAAACTCATTGGAGAAGTACTCTCCTCCACCATCTGACCTTAGCCTCTTCAAGCTTCTACCTGTTTGATTCTCAACAAGTGCAAGATACCTCTTGAAACAATTAAACACTTCATCTTTATGCTTCATAAAGTATAGAATGGTCCACCTGCTATAGTCATCAATGAAGGACACATAATACCTTGAACCAGAAATGGAAGGGTCCTTGCTAGGTCCCCAAACATCTGTGTGTACCAAGTCTAGGTAGTCTTCATGCATGAAACCTTTCCTTGAGTAGGGTAATCTGTGAGACTTACCAAATTGACATGATCCACATTTGTATATCATGTGTTGCTTGGATACATTAGGTATCCCAAGCACACATTGATCCCTGCACATTTGCTTTAGAGTTCTTTCTCCTATGTGCCCTAATCTCTTATGCCATATCTCTAACTCTGAAAGTGTCTGATCCTTGTAATTATACAAAGCAATGTTTTTTGTATCTTCTAGCTCAAATGTAAATAATCTACCTGATTTCTCCCCTTTTGCTATCCTTCTGAATCCTTGTTTTGGGTCCTCCACATATGCTCCATGTTGTGTGAATCTGACCTGCAAACCTTTCTCCACAATCTGACCAACACTCATTAAATTCTTAGTTATTGTTGGTACATAGAGTACCCTGCTTAATAGGTTCTGATTACCATCACATGTCTTCACATTTCCAATTTTGACAACAGAGTGTTTAGTGTCATCACCTGTTTGTACCTGATGTTTGCCCTTGGGCTCTTCCAAATCAGAAAGTAATGCCACATTGCCAGCTACATGGTTAGAACATCCTGAGTCAATGTAAAATAAATGATCATCATTTGTACCTATCTTGGAGGTCATATTCATGATCAATAAGGAGTCATCCTGCTCCTCTGTGTAGTTGTTGTAGTCTCTTCTATTTCTGAATCCACCTTGGTAGTTTCCATTGTGGTTGTTGTTGTAGTTGTTCTTGTATTGGTTGTTATACCCATTGTAGCTTTGATGTTGGTTGAATCTGCCTCTCCCTTGAGAGTATCCACCTCTTGAGTAGCCTCTTCCTCTCTGATTTTTGTAGTTCTTGTAGCATTCATCTGTGGTATGATTGGACAATCCACAGATGTTGCATGGTGATGAGTTGTAGGGTCTCCCCCTACCTGACTTACCTCCTCTGCCTCTTCCTCTAGATGACCTACCTCTCCCTGCATAATTAGCTTGAGAGGTAGACCCTTCTTCATCCTGTTTCTTCTTGCCTTTATCTTTAACTTTCTTATCAGTATAGAGAGCAGAGGGGTTATTACCTTTTGATTGATCTCCAGCTTTGGTGAACTTTGCTTCATGTGTAAATAGTTGGCCCATGAGTGTTGTGAGATCAGGGGTATGCATGTCCATGTAGAGGTCCATTGCAGTGGTGAAACTTTCCCACTTATCATCTGCCTTGAGTCCATTTGTCACTTGCCTGACTATTTGCTCCTCTTCAATTTCCTCTCCAATGCTTGCTAGTTGGTCTGCCACATCTTTGATCTTTGTCACATACTCTGAAACTGATTGCTTGGGCTGCTTCCTAAGTGTTGTGAACTCTATCCATAATTGATTCTTCCTAGCCCTTGTGTTGGAAGAAAAATAATTTGACAAGGTTTCCCAAGTCTCTTGGGAAGTCTTACAGTTTCTTACATGAGGTAAAAGAAAGTCAGATATAGAGTTTAAGAGGTAAGACCTTGCCAAAGCATCCTTTGCACACCATTGGTTGAGTCTTTCATGTTCATCCTTTGTAGGTAGTCCTCTAGTCTTGAATGAGGGCAACTCCTCATCTCCTGATATGTATCCAAATAGACTTCTCCCTTGTAGGTAGGTCTTCATTCTTAATGACCAAGCCTCGTAATTGTTTCTGTCCAATTTGTCAATGAAGGAAGGGAAACCATCACCCATGATTACCTTCTTTGCTCTGATACCACTGTTGAGAGTGATGGATGGATGCACTCAGGAAATCAGTTGGTGCTGCAAAACCTGCTTCACACCTGCCCTCTTTTCTTTCCAGGTATACTTAGGAGACTCCTTAGGCTTGCAAATGACACCAAGAAACTATATATGTGCTTTACAAATTAATTGTGAACCAACCAAATCAAAACAGATGACTTTGAATCTTCACAAGTTCAAAAAACTTTCTATTTCTGTAATGACACCTGCTCAGTCTTAAGCTTAGTGTGTCCAGCACACTTACAATTGAATCAAATCCTTCTGGGAGTATTAAATTAACTTAACAAGCTACCATTAGCAAGTTAAATCACTCCAATTAACAAACTATGCACTGAGAATGATCTTTAGCAAAATCAGAGACACCCCCGACTTTTTAGGAACAACACAGAAAAATACCAGTGACTGTTTCGACTCTGATTTCTCCCAATTGGCTGAATCAAATCCTCTGAGATTTTGTATGCTTGTAGTAGACCTTGAGCTGGTTCCAATGAGCTATGGATCACTTGATTTGGTTCAGTAGATTCTGAGATATGCCCTGATGAAGTTGACAGACTTGGAGTAGGATACTCAGAAAAACCAGAGATGATAAATGTATACTTCTATTGATAAATGTGTTTGTACAATCTCATTAGCTTGACAAGCACAGCTAAATGAGGTAGTGTGATGTTGGGTATAGAGTAGCCCTCACACACAATGAGTTACAATGAAAAATATGCCTCGGGGAGTGAGCTAGAGTGAGAGTATGACCCGCGACTTTTTACTACATCTTTTATAGGAGTTTGATCTTCATTTGAATTTGAAATTCAAACTTAGGCTCCCTTGAATCTCTCCTCTAAAAGTAGGGAGATATTCTCTCCATCTCAACATTCAAATTTCCACGACTAATAAGGTAGGTGGATGACTTTAAGTGATTACAACCAAATTGACAAGTCATTTAGACTCTTACAAGGGGTAAAGAGGTAATAACATATAAGCATATGTTCAAGTGAGCCTTGCTTCAAGTGAAGCCTTGATAAACCTTTATCCATGCTAATCTTCCATAAGTCCAGGGTTCCAAGCCAATGTGTGTAGGCTTGTCTTGCACCAACAAGAGCTAGGGTAGTATGAGTGGTGGCTCAACTGCTGGGCCCAAGACCTAGCAGTGTGGTTGACACTACCCTCTGAAGACCTAAGACTTTGTCTATCTCTCCCTAGATGTCGCCCTGATCTAAGGTTCATAAGCCTAATTGAATAGCCCAAATTTGCCCAAGTACAACCTCGTTGCTGAGTTCTTTTGTATTAGTCACTTAATTCTTTTTTAGTCGATTATTGTGTTTATGCTCTTGTCAGAAATCACGTCGTCAAGAATATTTGAGTTAATTTTCGCACTGTAAGTTGATCGTTCCACGTTAGGTTCTTTTCCTTTAGAGTTCTCGGTCGTGCAAAGATTATGTCGTTAGCTTGAACTTGAGTATTTAGGTAGTCTTCAACTTGATAAATGCCTATCGCCGCCTTGGCTTACTCCTATCACTAGTCGTTCTTAGCCTAAGCTAGGAATTGACAATGGGAGTTGAGAATTTCCAACCTTTTGTTTCCTTCTTGGTTGCCCTGGTGTGCCCAGGACGCGTGTTCCCAAGCTTGCACTTACTCTTGCTTAGAATGCCCTCAAGTGCTCTTGCTGGACCTGTAAAAGTCCCACGGTTAGCTCAAGACTTAGATTCAAATGACACAATAGACCACTTTCATGCATGTAACTCACAGACCAAATTATCCTTTGCCTTTATGGGAAACAATCCCAAGGATCCCTCACTTTTCCTACCTCGGGGTATGGTCAACTTCAAAATACCCTATCTAATAATCCTGATATTAAACCTCGGTTGTATTCCTCACAAGCTTTCCAACAAAACAAGAATCACAACAAACGGATTTCGTATGAGGAAGTTATGTCAGTTCAGGCTTCAGGGATTAAAACAGGGTTCAAACAGGCCAACAGGGCAACAGGTTTTCCTCGGGTTATTTGCCTATAGCCTCCTTATGTGCTCTAGAGTCCATTATCCATGTCCAAAATTAGCCAAAATCTTCAATTTAAAAAACCCTAAAAGTTTAGCCGAAAATGGCTGTCAATCGCGATCGACTGGGCTGTCAATTGCGATGGACAGGTGTCAATCGCGATGGACTGGTGTCAATCGCGATGGAGAGGTGTCAATCGCGATGGACTGGTGTCAATCGCGATGGACTGGTGTCAATCACGATGGACTGGTGTCAGTCGCGATGGACTGGTGTCAATCGCGATGGACAGGGGTGTCCGTCGCGATGGACACGTGTCCGTCGGGGTCTTTCAATCGCGATGGACTGGCTGTGCGTCGCGATGGACTGGTGTCAGTCGCGATGGACAGGGGTGTCCGTCGCGATGGACACGTGTCCGTCAGGGTCTGTCAATCGCGATGGACTGGCTGTCCGTCGTGATGGACAGTGTCAATCGCGATGGATGCTATCAATCACGATGGACTGAAATTTTGCAATTTTTTCAAAAATTTTTGTGGATCTGTGCTGTGCAAGGCCCCTAGTCTACTGTGGTGCACTCAGTTTTACCAAAAGATGAAAGTTTCTGTCAATCGCGATCGACAGAAGCTGGCGACTGCGAGACAGTTCTGCACATTTTCGTACCTGCGCAACGTGCTGGAGGGGATGATGCTACTGGAACCTGCAAGAAACTCAACAAACATGCAAAAACAACGCACACAATATCACTCTCTCACTCTCTCTCACAAGTGGAATGAGGGAAATAAAAGGAGGAAGGAGATATGATCAAAAAACTGAAATTTTTGCGATGATGGAGATGGAGGTGGGAGATGGTGAGGATGATGATGGTGATGATGGTGGTGAGGTAAGGAAGAGAAAAACAAGAAGAGTAAAGAAATTACCTACGATGCCAATGTCTCAACTCTACGTCTTACCATCACACACTCGTCCTCAAAGCTCGATCCCCGGCAACGGTGCCAAAATTTGGTGTAGCTCAGTGATGAGTAGCACCTCCTTTAATGTCAATCCGGGAAGACGTGAGGATGGTATGAAGACCTCGAGCAAGTGGAGGCACAAGTGCGTGAGTGAGAAGCACACAAACATGCACACACATACACACACACGCGCACACACGGCAAGACAAAGAGTGAGAAGCAATGGAGTTCTTAGATTACTTTCAAAAAGCTCTTACAAGTTCATTTCAATTACAATCTACCCTCAAAAATGAGCTCTCTAGCTCTATTTATAGTTTTTGACTAGGTTTTGGCCCTGTCTAGACCTAGTGTCCGGCCTAGTTAAAAATTAGTTCCAGGGCCAATTTGAGGGCTTAAACGGAGTCTAAAACATATGAAAATTGATATGTAGGTACTTCTAAGGCTCCTCAAGCTCAAGGACTCCTTGGCTTGCACAAAATGGAGCTACAAAAATATGAAATGGTATTTACAATGATTGTTAGTGATAAGAATCACTGTTATAAAGATGTTGATTTGGAAAAATTTGAAGGGCCTATCTGCCAGATTTGCGTCGACTGCTTTGTCTACTTAATCCTTCACTTCACTCTAACTCTCTCCGCTGGCTTCCTTGTCTAGTCAGTCCTTGGGTCCCCATACTGCTCTCAACACACACACATACACACATAGACACATATACACATAATGATGCATACACACACATACACATGCATACACACATACACACATATACACGCACATACATACACACACATGCATACATACACATACTTAATGCATACACACTTACATATGTACACGTATATATATTGATTTTTAACCATTTTGTTTTATATGTTAGGTATTATGGATCCCAGTAGAGAGAGAAAGGCGAAAATCACTCTCATAAAAAGTCTTATGAGAGCAAGAGTTTTGTCTGATACTCTAGGGGCCATAATGCATGATTAGTCAGAGATGTCTGATGAGGAGCTGGATTATACGATCAAGATGCTTACCCAGCAATCAGACGAGGGCTCTTCTGCGGCTCCACATGCAAGAAGAGAGCTAGCTGCTCATAGGTATGTTTTGTTTTCATAAACTTTTTTAATGATATTATAACACATATTTTTATTTATTTCTATCTATCTATTTTCAGGACACCTATACCACCTCCAGCACGTGATAGCAGAGCAGAGTTGCCTATGAGGACATGCATAGGCACCTTAGGACTAGAGTGCGACATAGAGTCTGAGGGGAACATTGTGTATATAGGGAATGGATTGGAGTTCAAGAGAAGAATGCGAGCACTATGCGACTCTTACCTACGCTTTATCCACTTACCGTGGAAGTAAGTAAAAGTTTTACATATAAATTGAAATATATATCTTATGTTTTATTTACATTATGTTTTTTATTTTTGTAGTGAGCATGATGAGAGGGATAAAAAATATGTGCTTAGTTCACTTGAGACAGAGTTTGGGACAGGATGGTCCCTTAACTGGTGTTTAAAAGAGATGCGGACACTTATGGCTCATCGTCGCGACATTGCACGGTATGCACTGCTTTTATGTATATATATGTGGATATGAGTATGTGTGTTTATGCATGTATGTATGTATATGAGAGAGAGAGAGACTAGAGGTATAAATACATGCATACACACACATGCATATATACACACAAAACACATGCATATGCACATATAGATACACATACATACACAACACATGCATATGCATAAATAACTAAATAAATAAATAAATCCTATTTCAAAAATCCTAAATTGAAAACACTAATTTCGATATTAGGGTTTTGAAATCCCTAATTTAAAAACTCTAATTCAACTTTTTAGCCATATGTTTGAAGTATATGTACACCTCCGACGTCCTGCTAGAAAGATGTCTCTCCTCCCAACCTTATGCCTCTATATATAGCTACTCGAATCAACGAGGATCATAATATATGTAAAGATATATACACATCATGTAGATAGGATACATAAACATAAAATGGAGTAGATATATTATGCATCACACATACATGCCTAAATGCACACATAAATATATATATATACATACTAACATATTTACATGTACACATTTACACATAGACATATATACATATATACATATATACATGTACACATCACATATACATGCCTACATGCACACATAAACATATATATACATGCATACATATTTACATGTACATATTTACACATAGACACATATACATATATACATGTACACAATTATAAACACTTGCATATATTACATGAATACATGAATATTTTACATAAATGCATATGCATATATACACATATGCACATTTAACACATGTATACATATATCACACACATGAAAACACATACATATACATGAAATACATATATATGCATACTAACATATGTATACATATAATACACATGAATACACACACATATGCATACATACATGATAAAAATTTGCTCCTCGAAGATAAAGCTATATATAAAATAATTAGGCATACCCCCAAGCTTCATGTTCTAACTTAGAAGAACATGATTTCATCTCTCTAATAGGATTCATCGTTATTCAAGTTAATAAAAAAACCTATTATCTGATATCCATTCAGAAGCTTCAAGTTATTGATCGATAACTAGAGTACAATTTACTATCTAATCTGCTCATATGTTTTCATTATTGCCATCATTTTGGTAAGACATCAATATAGTCTCATCTTCATTATCCTTATTGATTTCATTTACTTCTTCTATTGTTAAATCTATGTTCTTATGAATCACATCATCTATTGATGGATTAATATCTATTTCTGGTAAGTCCTCGTCCTCATCAGTAGAATGAGCATGTAGAGAATTATCCTCTTCATCAAAAAGATTAGTATCATTATCACGTATAATGATTCTAATTTCTATTTCAGATGTTGATGTATTAGTATCTGATGTTGAATCATCAAGAGGACTTTCTTCGATCTCTCTAACAATAAACTGTTCAAACAATGACGTACCTCTAGGTTGCACATGAATGACTTGCCACCAAGGATGAGCATCTGGGTTTTTATAAAAAAATGCTTGTTCAATATGCCTAGGAAGAGTATATGGTTCTTTAGTAGATCGCATTACCTTGGAAGAATCAATTGCCCAAAACCCAGATAATTCCTTTCTTAATGTAGAATTACTACCTTTATACTCCGCTCGAAACCATTCAACCTTCAAAATGACCTATCAAAATATATAACAACAAAAACCCATTATTAGGTGCTTAAAAAAATAACTAACTCTAAAAAAAATATATAAACTTTTTTCTACCTGTTTGAATGTATGAAATGAAATTTTGTAGATACCAACAATAGTTCCTACGTAACCAAGTTCGCTATCTATAAGGTTCGTGTCTTTTGAGCTAGCACGTGATAGTTGCTTGAAAGAAGCAACAATACTAGAATCCTTTGTTTTATGTAAAGAATCAATGGCTTTGATTCTAATATGCTATCCAAAAGCCCACATATTAGTAAACATTCGAGCTGCAAAATAAATTCAATTAGTAAATAGAAACTAACATACATATATGAAAAAAATAAAATATTATTTTAATAAAATTACCTTTCGTTCACAACCTATCATTAACTCTCTTTGCTCATCTGAGATTTCTTCATTATTTGCATTGACGTGTTGCAAACGACTATATAGCCAATCCGTGAAAGAAGGTATATCTGTAATCTCATTATTCTCGAGATTACGTCTAGATCTTTTGCTTTTTCGCCTTTTACTTTGGAGACTTTGAAGTTCCTCGTACTCGCTAAGGAATGCTTGCATGCATTCGCTATTATATGCTACAAAAGTAGAAACATCATTTTTTTCTTGAAATGTAAATAAGAATGGAACCCCCTTACCTGATAATACCTCATCTGTTATTTTTGAAGAAGACTCGTTGGTCCATGCACGTGGAGCTTCTTCATGAACTCTTTCAAGGTACTCACTAACGTAATACATGCACTCTTCAAGCATCTAACCCTTTGCCATGGATCCTTCTGGTTTTGCTCTTTGTCGCACATAACCTTTTAGTATTCCTATAAATCGCTCGACCCAAAACATCCATCGAGTGTTGAAAACACCTGCAATCTCTATCTCATCTACAAGATGGACTAATAAATGAACCTGAATATCAAAATCAAAGGCTTGTGAAAATTTTAGAGCAGGCTTATCAAAGCCTATACAGTTAGATGGTGAGGAGTAGGTGTTAGTATATGATCAATGTCTACCCCTCATGATTGTATGCACATTTTGTAAGGCCCCCTTTATGAGGAGAAGCCAAGCGTGCATTACCCAATTGATGGGAATCCCAACTTGAATGTTGGATGAAGGTCATATTGGACCATGTAAGATATTATAAGGAAAGGGAGTTACCAGGGTCCCCAATTGTGGGGTCTGGGGCAGCGGTGAGCAGCCCCGGCTAGGGGGTCCAAGGGGGCCATGGAATATTCCCTGTCGGAGTCAGAAATCATTTATATTTGTTAGGTTGGTTCAACCAGTCTAAGCCGTGTATGGCAATTACGCGGGCGGTGGCCGCCCACGCTCTACCGCCCATGTATAGCCGTCCATGGCAGGCCACCCATGATCCTATATATACATGACTTCTGCACTACCTAAGATACCGAGTTGAGCCAGCATACCTCTACCTTGTATCTCCCTATCTAGAGTTGTCTAGATCACCATTTAAGCTCTACCTTGAGAGCGCACGGGTGGACAACGCCATCATCTTTGTACTTGCTGCTAGTAGAAAATTGTTGAGATTCTCCTATATCTGTTATCTTCTCTGCTATTGCTCCTGTGTTATATTGTGTAACTATTGTCTTACATGGTATCAGAGCTGTAAGGTTCGAATAGCTTGAGAAGTATCATTATTTTAGCCTACTAGCAGACTAGAATATCAGTAGATTATTCGAGTGATTACATGATGGCTTCATCATCGAATAGTAGTCTTGGTGCTCCAGCTAATGTTAATGCTGCACCTATTCGAATTCGTCCACCTGCATTCACTGAAGGGAAGCTGGATGGAACCAACTATACACTCTGGAAGTTTAAAATTTCTGCAATTTTGGACTCCTATGAATTACTTGACACTGTCATGGGACCGATGGGATTGGATCCAGAGCCTATACCAGTTGAAGATCCAGCAAATTCAAGATTGATGATTCAGCCAGATCCAGATCTTCTACGAGCTTGGAAGAGGCGGAATGCTGATGCATTATGTGCGATTGTGACTAGTGTAAGTGATTCTGTGCTTACTTTAGTTCAACATACTACTAAAGCACATGAGGCTTGGGGCATATTGGCTCAACAATATGAGACCAAGAACCACACTAGGATACAGAATTTAGAAAATCAGTTGGCAAATGAAAAGCATTCTGATTCTGAAAAGGCTGAAGATTTTATCAAACGGATAAAGCATCTTCAAGATCAATTGGCTGCAGTTGGTGTTGTTATAACACCAGAAGAGCTGGCTCGAAGATCTGTACGTGTTCTTCCAGCAAAGTATGATGGATTAGTAACAGCCCTTAACACTCAGGTAAGGCCAACTCCTCTTACATTTGAAGAGTTTTGTGCCATTCTTTTAGAAGAAGAGATGCGGCTGAAGAATCGGCAAAGTACAACTGATGCTGCATTCTCAGCAAATGCAAAAGGTAAAGGCTCTTCAGAGGGATCAAAGAAGAAGCCAAAGAAGAAAAAGTTCACAGGAAGTTGCTTCTATTGTGAAAAGAAAGGCCATGCCATCAAGGATTGCAGAAAGAAGCAAGCTGATGAACGGAATGGGACTGTAAAATCATCATGGAAGAACAAAGAGTCTGCAAACAACACAGAGCTGGATTTTTGGGTAGCTATTGAAGAGGTATGTTCATCTGCTCAAGCTCGTGTTGATGAGCTATGGATTTTAGATAGTGGAGCTTCTCGCCATATGACTAGTAAAAAGGATTGGTATAGTTCCCTAGTGCCTCTACAGGAATCCATCAATGTAGTGGTGGGAAATGACTCCAAGTGTCTAGCTGAAGGAACTGGAACCATCTCTTTTATCACTTCTCCAGGTGTTGAGAAAAAGTTATCCGATGTTCTCTATGTACCTACACTCAAAAGAAATTTGTTGTCAGTTTCTGCAATAACAGATCGTGGACTCGAAGTTCACTTCAATAAGAGTGGTGCGGAAATCATGGATTCATCAGGTAATGTTGTAGGTAAAGGCATACGACGGGATAACTTGTATGAGTTAAGTGCTTTAACTGCTACAGAAGATAAAGATGTAAGCAGGTTATGGCACCGACGATTTGGGCATCTCGGATTTGCAGTTTTGAAGGAGATGCAACGAACAGGGATGGTTGCTCATATGCCTGCATTTTCAGAGTTGCAGGAACCTTGTGAAGCTTGTATGATGGGCAAGCAACAACGAAAGGCATTTTCAAGAGAGACCAGCAAACGATCTCAAGCTCCTCTAGAGTTGGTACATGCTGATCTCTGCGGTAAAATGTCTACACCTGCTTTAGGAGGATCTTTCTACTTCTTGCTGTTAGTCGACGATTATAGTAGAAAGATGTGGGTTTATTTCATTCGAGAGAAGGCTGATGCTTTTGAAAAATTTAAAAACGTGGCATAAGTATGTAGAAAATGAATCAGGAAGGAAACTGAAGAAATTTAGAACAGATAGAGGAGGTGAATTCTTATCAACAGAATTCAACAATTACTGTAAGGAGCATGGTGTGAAAAGGCAACTTACCACAGCTCATACACCCCAACAAAATGGCGTTGTTGAGCGCAGGAACAGGACAGTAGTTGAAATGGCTCGTTGTATGTTGAAGGCTCAAGACATGCCTGATTCATTCTGGGCAGAAGCAGTCAATACAGCAGTCTACATCCTCAATCGAAGCTACACAAAAGCACTGAAGGGGATGAATCCTCAAGAAGCATATTCTGGTAAAAAGCCTTCAGTTTTGCATTTCAAAATTTTTGGTTGTTTCTGTTATGCACATATTCCTGATTCAACAAGATCAAAGTTGGATTCAAAAAGCAAAAAGTGTGTCTTCCTAGGATATAGTGAAGAGTCTAAAGCATACAGGTTATGGGATCCTGAGGCAAGGAAGATTTTTGTCAGCCGAGATGTGGTGTTTGATGAACGACCACACTTAGTAGAAGATAAAGGTAAATCTACTATCTCATCAAGCGGAGAAATATCTCACCTTGTGCCTATCAAAAGACAGGTTAAAGTTGAGGAGGAGGAAACATCTAATGGAGAAATTTCCTCAATAAAAAGCCAACCAGTTGTAGCTGCACAGCGTAAGCCACTACCGAAGTGGGCACAACAGCTCTTTGATGATCACAATCCACATGTAGATGTACCAGAATCATCATCGGATGGATTACGAAGATCAAAGAGAATAGAGGAGCAAAGAAGAGCCTCAGAACACATTGTTAACATGGCTCTAATGGCAGATATCATGGGTTCGATAAAGGAACCCACCACCATTGAAGAAGCCCTTGATGATCTAGATTGGAGAGCGGCAATGCAGTCTGAGTATGATAGTATACTCAAAAATGATACATGGGATCTAGTCGACTTGCCACCAAAGAAGAAGGTAATAGGTACTAAATGGATTTGGAAAGCTAAGTATAAAGCTGATGGAACATTAGAAAAGTATAAGGCACAATTAGTTGCACAGGGTTTTTCACAGATTGAAGGATTTGATGTTCAAGAAACTTTTGCACCAACAGCACGCATGACAACTATTCGGACGGTACTTGCAGTAGTTGCACAAAAGTCTTGGCCTATTTTCCAGATGGATGTCAAATCTGCATTTTTGAATGGTCACCTCAAGGAGGAGGTATATGTATCTCAACCACCAGGTTTTGAGGTGCCCAATTCAGAAAATAAAGTTTGCAGGTTGAAGAAAGCTTTGTATGGACTTAAGCAAGCTCCACGGGCTTGGTACCAACGAATAGATCATTTTTTCAAAAATATGGGTTTTGAAAGAAGTACTTCTGATGCTAGCTTGTATGTAACGAAAAGGGATAGCAAGCTAGTTGTTGTCATTGTATATGTAGATGATTTGATCATTACAGGAGATCATCAGGAACTCATCAATCAAACTCGGATCAGCTTGGGAACTGAGTTTGAAATGACAGACTTAGGTCTACTCCATTTTTGTCTGGGAATTGAAGTATGGCAAAGGAAGGATGGCATTTTCATCTCACAACAAAAATATTCCAAAGAAATTCTCAAGGCATTTGGAATGATGGACTGCAAACCAACTAGCACACCTATGGAGGTAAATCATAAGCTATCTATGGATGATAACATGCCTGATGTAGATGCTAAGAAGTATAGGAAGCTCGTTGGAAGTCTTATTTTTCTGTGCAACACTAGACCAGACATTTGCTATGCTGTTGGAGTGTTAAGCAGGTTTTCCAACAAACCTAAGGAGAGTCACTAGAATGCTGGAATGCGAATTCTAAGGTACATTGCAGGAACCTTGGATTTTGGTATTTTGTATACCACAGGTGATACACTCCAAGGATATTGTGATTCAGATTGGGCTGGAGATTGTGATTCTAGAAAATCAATTTCTGGATATTGTTTCTCACTTGGTTCAGGAATATTTTCTTGGGTAAGTAGGAAGCAACCAACTCTCGCACTCTCCTCCACTGAAGCAGAGTACAAAGCAGCTTGTTTTTCTTCTTGTGAGGTAGTCTGGTTAAGGAGAATTCTTGCAGATATAGGCTTTCCATCAAATATGCCAATTGTACTCAAGTGTGATAATCAAAGTTGTGTGGCTATTGCAAAGAACCCAGTATTTCATGCTCGCACCAAGCACATAGAAGTACAGTACCATTACATTCGTGAGCTAATTGAAGATGAAATTGTGGAGCTAGAATATTGCCCAACAGAGGCAAATTGTGCTCACATATTCACTAAAGAACTTGGAAGAGAGCAGCTCAACAAGCATCTTCAACAGATGGGCATAGGACCGAGACCTACTTGATTTATCATCGGTAAACATTGAGGGGGGGGTGTTAGTATATGATCAATGTCTACCCCTCATGATTGTATGCACATTTTGTAAGGCCCCCTTTATGAGGAGAAGCCAAGCGTGCATTACCCAATTGATGGGAATCCCAACTTGAATGTTGGATGAAGGTCATATTGGACCATGTAAGATATTATAAGGAAAGGGAGTTACCAGGGTCCCCAATTGTGGGGTCCGGGGCAGCGGTGAGCAGCCCCGGCTAGGGGGTCCAAGGGGGCCATGGAATATTCCCTGTCGGAGTCAGAAATCATTTATATTTGTTAGGTCAGTTCAACCAGTCTAAGCCGTGTATGGCAATTACGCGGGCGGTGGCCGCCCACGCTCTACCGCCCATGTATAGCCGTCCATGGAAGGCCACCCATGATCCTATATATACATGACTTCTGCACTACCTAAGATACCGAGTTGAGCCAGCATACCTCTACCTTGTATCTCCCTATCTAGAGTTGTCTAGATCACCATTTAAGCTCTACCTTGAGAGCGCACGGGTGGACAACGCCATCATCTTTGTACTTGCTGCTAGTAGAAAATTGTTGAGATTCTCCTATATCTGTTATCTTCTCTGCTATTGCTCCTGTGTTATATTGCGTAACTATTGTCTTACAGTAGGATATGATCCGTGATGAGCAATAGCGGACTCTTGATCAATATCTTCAATAGTGAGATGTGGTAGCCACATGTCTAGATATGGTCCGAGCATCACATTTGGATAGCGATGGGTATGACACTATGCGTTATGAGTTTATAAGTATCATTTTAAGTATTGAATTTGTTTGCATTAACCATATCATGTATATTCATCTACTATTTTGCATATTTCTTGCAAGAGTTGATAGTGGGTCATCCTCCGGCATGAGCAGAGGATGCTTATGGATATCATCATGGATTAGTTGCACTATTGGAGGCATGCGATGCAGTCGTTTCATGAAAGCATCTATGATAAGATAAGCTTATAAACTTGGTTTCGTTGTCTTTAGTTGTTATTTATAAATATCATATCAGTTTATTTGATTTTATGGATGTGCTTTGTTGAAGGATTGCAAATATAGATGGTTTGATCCCGCTATGCATGTGTATGGTAGTGGTGTACCACAATTTATATTTGGCTCATATATATGATATTGATGCACCACAATTATATAAGTGGATCCAATATAGCAGTGGTTTGTTACATTTTGTATTTGGCTCATGTGGTTTGCGACATTTTGTATTTGGCTCATATATGATTGTGGTTTGTCACAATTTTATACATGGTTCATTTACGGAATATATATCTCTTTTGTACATGGTTCATTTATGGAATATCTCTTTTGCACGTGGCTCATGATTCATTCTTCACATCTCTTTTATGTTCATATCTTTTGTTTTATGAGATTATGTTTTTCGTTATCGATTATGTAAACCCTAAATCGATAACCACAAGAGTACATATCACATTTATACAGTTTTGTTTTGGGCAGAGTGTATTATCTTTTGCTACACAATAGCATGGCAATGTTGGCAACAAGAGACAACATACTCTACCAAAAAAAAAAATTGCAAGTATGGTCATCGATATGGATATCGGTATGCCTAGCAATGTACTGGTGCCTATACTCATGCTTTTGCCAGGAACTTATCGATGCTTATACCAACACCCATATCAATGCATATACCGATACCTTGTAGAAGTTACCGAAGCTTATACTGGCACCTATATTGATGTTTCTACCAACATTTTCCTACTAGCATGCATATCGACACCTATATCGATGCATGGATAAAAATAGTCCCGTGTATTTGCATCGGTATAGAGGCCGTTATGCCCGTGATATGTTGTAGTGGTATTTAAGCTAAGCACCAATTTGGAGGAAGTGAGTTCAAGTTCCTATCAATTCAAGGATGAGTTTTTCCTTCGGACGAGTTGAGGCTTCATGACCTAAATTCAGGGTTTCTCTGGAGACATAGGAGATGGATGTTTCGGATGATTAGTAGTGCGAGTCCTTGTACACTAAGTCTCCACGCTTGATGTACACCTTGCCACTTCTTAGAAGAACTTCACTGTTGATGCAATAGACACATCGAAATCCCATGCAGACCATGCATGCAGAAGCATCCCTAGGTGAAGCACACACACTCAAGAGAGAAATACAAAGATTCAAATGCCTTGTGACAAAATGAGTCGCTCCCTGATTCCCAAAAAGCCTACTTCACTTTGATTTCCGAGAGAAAAACTAGAACTAGTGGTACATGAAGAAAAATTGCATCCTCGCGAGTGGAGACAATCCGGTTGGAGATTCCATGCGCATAGAAGTATCTCTTGCGAGGAATTCTATGTGGCGACAGAGTTGCATAGGACCCATTCCATTGCGATGAATTTACATGTGATTTGCATAGGATGAATTTAGTGGCAATGGATTCGCACACAATTAATTGAGTTGGGATTTGAGGTAGAACGTTTTGTGATAAGTTTTTACTTGTCACAATATAGTATCCACATGTAATAACACTCATGGATATCATGGTGTGCTCGCGTACTAGCCACCCGCAATCAAATCCCTTCACCAGCACTTCTTAAATTCGGCTTCGGCTTTTGCTGTAGAATAATTTCATGGAAGAGCTAGAGTTATGATCGGAGTCATGCAGCTCAAACTAATTGATGGGATGAATTCTTGTTGGAATATATATATATATATATATATATATATATATATATATATATATATATATATATATATATATATATATATATATATATATATATATATATATAGAGAGAGAGAGAGAGAGAGAGAGAGAGAGAGAGAGAGAGAGAGAGAGAGAGAGAGAGAGAATTTTGCGAAAGTCTTGGTGAGCAGGAAGAATAATTGAAATCTCCAAGCGAAAGTCTCAAGATGAACTTGCTCGAGCTTCTTCTCAGGAATCAATTGTGCTTTACTCAAAGCAAAGCAAATTTTCTTCTAGCTTCAGCTCAAAAGATTTCTCATAAGAGGTTTAGGGCAAGTTTAAAATGCCGAATGGATGGCATATTTAACCTTCTTCCACCGACGAATTGAATTTGACAAGTTAGGAGTTGCGGGCGAGTTCTTGAAGTGATGAAGGCCAAGGACGAATTCTACAAGTGATGATTCTTTTGGGTGTGGACGAAATGCATGCTTCTCTAAGAGGCATGAGGGGAAGGGATAATTATCATTCATAGCATCATGTAGGCGAATTCGAGGTAGAGAAATTCTCGTGCCCATTGGACGAATTTTGTTGGAGACGAATTCCTAGAAAGCTTCTCAGACGACAAATTTGTATAGTGTATGAGTGACTTATGGGTGCAATTTGCATGAACCATTGTCCTTACGGTATAGAGGGGGTTCGGTACACAAGTTGGGGAAACCTTTTCGGAATTGTTCTTAAAAAGAAATATGTTTGTTTTTGAAAGGAAGTCCGGTCAACATCTAAAGTTCGAATTAATTAAAAGTACAATGAATAATAGCTAGCATCCATGCAACTAGTACGATATAGAGTTCAAAGGCTCTTAAGATAGATTGACAATAGGCAGAGATAAGTGTAAGACGTCCATGCAACGAGTACGATATAGAGGTTAAAGGCTCCTTACGATAGATAGACAACTAATTCGAGTTCGTTTTTTTTAATAAAAGGAAGTTCGGCCTTAGCCTATTCTCCCAGACTTTAATTAAATAAAGAAGAAAAGTTAGAAGTGAATGGGACTAGTGCCCATGGGACCCCCAAATCCCACAATGCAGGGGAGGAGCATGGCAAGCTAGAGGGCATTACAAATGAGGTAGATAAATCTGTCATCACTCTCATGTGGGACCCATTTGGGTTTCAACTTGTTGTTTTCGAGGAGATAAATACAGTGATGTCTCAACGGTGGAGATCTCTTATCTCCGGAGATTCTTTTACCTAGAAGAAACAATGATTTCTCGATCGACCATTCCTTAGGAGTTTGGCCAAAATTGATAGCACATCGCTCCCTCCAAATCTTCCAAAGGGTCTCGCTCCTGATGGCATTCCACAGCCTCGATGAGCAGCCAACTGCCTCACCCAACAACACCTGTTGCTAATTGATTTGGTGTGTGAGTCTCAAAACTCGTGTCACATGATGCCAAACAATACAGGACTTGGGGCAATCGAAGAACGGGTGAGCTAAATCTTCGATGCATCGATGGCAACGCTTATACCATGGCGACACACCACAGATTTTATTAGCCCTTGCATTGGACCAGATTCCCTTATGCAAGATCTACCACATGAGAACATACTTTTTGATCTCAATTAGGGGTGGCCAAATAGACATGAACTTTAGTTTCCATCGAAGTTTGGTCCAAGAAAGGCACCACCTCTTGTTAAGGGTGTGATGAACATCTAAGTTCTCTTTGAAATTGGGTATTCTGGATATTTTCTTACCATTGCTCCATTTGAGGCCCTCTAGGCAAGGAAGATCTTGTCCGGAGAGAAGGTAGGTGGTTGAGCAGTCCCACACCAAACATCTACCTTGAAGAAGAGTCCATTCCTCGAGGATAACTCTATGTCTCGGGTCTAAGTCTTCGAACCTAATCCACTAGTTGGTCTCTTGTTTCCAGAGTTGTTTCCACTATTTGAACCCCTTGTTCCATAACTGCTTTGTAGTTTCGAGGTTCCAAGGCTCCACTCCTCTAATGTTGTTGATCGGAAACCAGATAGAGTCATTTTGTCTTATCCCAGCCGACCACTTCCACTCATCACTGATTCTGATGAATTGTTTGGCCTTGTTCCAACTCTTCCATAAAGAACACACGAGGCTAGAGCCTTTAGGGGACACCGGGAGGGGGGAGAACAAAAGCGTCAGAATCCCTATGTCCTTCTAGCGAGGATGGCCAACAAAGGTAAGGTCTTTCAAGTTTCTGAATATCAATTTAGCCCAAGAAGACTCACTATTGCTCCAGGCCTTGATAAGCCACTTAACCGCCAGCTTGTCAGCCAACCCAATGATATCCAAAATACCCAAGCCCCCTGAGTCTTTCGAGCTAATGCAAGTTTCCCGCCTCTTGCCTCTTGAGACGGGGGCGAGGGTTCAACCCCTGGTAGCAACATGTAAGGGACATGTATACCTTGGAAAGATGTTGCATGTGGCTGAGGTGCCACCGTTTATCCATCCCCGCGGTAGTTGTGACCGTCGTTTAACCCAATCTTGTAAACCCCTGTTCTTGTGGGATAAGGGGGGTCCCATGGGTACTATGTCCTTCCTTGTACAGTTGCAATTTCAAAGTTAAAGTCAAGGGGAGTAGGCCTCGGCCGAACCTCCATTTAAAAAAACAAAGCAAAATACACATAGGACCGCTTTGGTTGATTGATGAGGTTCGTTGCGTTTCGTTGATGACCGCTTTTACTAAAAGATGTGATTTTTGGGTTTTCTAAATTAAAAAAAAAAGCTTTTCTAAATTAAAAAAAAAAAGCCAATCAGGGAAACCAAACTCAAAAGTCGTCTATTATAATTACCGTGGTCCGCAGGCCTCTAAACTGTCGACCCTTATTCCCTTGTTTGTCATGAACAATGTGGCTCCCACTCAGTCCGTGTCCCCCCTTGAGATGGAGTCTATCCCAGTGGACATTGCGCCCCCAGAGGTCTCTTTATGCAAGGAGTCTGTGGCGGCAAAGCAAGAAGAACTGATGAAAACTTGCCTAATCGGTCAAATGTTTGGCCCTAGGCCCCCTCTTGAAAGTGTGAGAACTTGGCTTCGCAAGGAGTGGTTCCCGCGTGGCCTAATTGTGTCCAAATGTCAATTCCTGCAGGCGAATCACCTGCTTCTAGTATTTTAGAACGAAGAGATGGCTTTCCAAGCCCTGCAAGCCGGCTCCTGGCAAGTGGGCCGGTCCACCCTTTGCCTTTTTAAGTGGACCCCACACTTTGTCCCGAATAGATCAAAGCCTCTTCGTTACCCGCTTTGGGTGGAGCTTCCCAATCTGCCTTTCTTCCTGTATGGATTTCTTCGTGAAATCGTCTCACCGATTGGTCGCCCGATGGCCGCAAGATAGGATGTTGGGGGGTTAATCTACGATGGTGCTCAACATTCTTTCAATGCAAGATGGCATCCACAGATCTGCGTTGAAACAGACCTGAACCAGGTCCTTCCCTCGAAAATCTCCATAAGCTGTGGAGATGGTAAGACCTGGACACAAGAGGTTACTTACAAGAATTTGCCAAACGCGTGCTTCCGGTGCGGGCATCAAGGTCATAGGATCAAAGACTGCCCCCTCAAGAAAAGTACCAATAAAAACAAGCTTAAACCAGATGGGACCCTAGACCCTCTCCCCCAAGATGACACTCGGGGTCATCCCCCTCCAATGGAGGAAGAAGAGGGAACTCGCGTTGCTGAGACGGATTCAGAAAGATTCACTAAAGTGAGACGCAGGAGGAAAGTTAGCCCTCGAAGATCAACAGCAAGGAATACTACGACAGTTGCCCCCCTCGAATAACATATACTGTAAGCTAGAAAAAGAGATTAATGAGGTCGACTTCCCAAGGGACAACCACTTTGAAGAAGACCCCACTGATAGTACCCTTGGGTGCTCTACCAGCAAAGAAGACAACCAAGAAGGTTATACCATGAGTAAAGAGGAAGGCTTCACTACCAGCAATGAAGACAACCCAGAGAGCAAAAGCTTCTCTCTTGGTCCTACCCTCCCGGTATGCTTTCCAAGATTACTGCAACAAAAGTCAAAGCTTAAAGGAAAACAACCTTCCGGCATGCCTTGGAAGAGGCCCCTCAAGAGTAGGATCCTAAGTCAAGAAGTAGGGAGGAAAAAAGAAGACCACAAGAAGAAAAAAGATCGGGTCCCTCCCCTCAAAGAGGGCAACCATCATTAATGAAATTCACATCTCTAAACGTCAAGGGTCTGTGTGACCCGTCAAGAGCTTCGATTCTTGGCCAGTGGTTCAAAGACAAGTGCTTCGCCCCTGACTTTATTTGCTTACAAGAGATTAAAATCGACGGAGAGGATCTACAAAAAAAGCTTAAATGCATTTCTCTGAACCACCTTTGGTTCTCCACTTCTCACCCTAGAGGGACGGGGGGTGCTTCTATCGCATTAGTCACTCCTTGTCTGGCAATGTGACCTCGACTTTTGAAGGTCGGAATCATCGTTGGATTGCTGCCTCTTTTGGGTCCCCTTTCCAGTTCACTATGGTCTCAATTTATGCCCCTAATGGTGAAGTAGATAGAATGGAGACTTGGGCTTCCCTCGACTCCCTTTCACACAATGTTCTGATTAGTGGGGACTTCAACATGGTTGAGTTTCTTGAAGACCCATGGAATAACAAAGGAAAAATTATTGACGGTCAGGAGAAAGAGATATGGGATAAAATCAAGCTCCATCTCCACCTGGTCGAGGTGAAAGACATGAAGGGGTTCTCCTGGTCAAATCTCCAGTCGGGGGACTCTTTGAGGAAAGCAAGACTTGATAGATGCTACATCGATCAGAACACCATCCTTCAGTGGGGTATTCCTTCAATTTCCCAACACATGGACCTGACTATCTCAGACCACTATCCGATTACTCTGTCTTTCAAACCGATTCCCACGTTCCAAAAAGCTCCTTGGTTTCATGCTTGTCAGACATCGTTTTCCCTCCCCTCTGTCCACCAAGAAATTTCTGTGGTGTGGACGGAAGCCTTTGCTTACTGTAATGAACTGGCTAAGTGTTGGAGAAGCACGGTAGAAAGGACTCGAAAAATTATAATCAGGACTCAAAAGGCTATAAGAGAAATCCGAAAAAAAAGAAGAGAAACGGTGTACCGGAGGCTCTCACGGCTTGAAGAAGAGGTCAAAAAAGGTAAGTTACATTGCCAACAAGGTCTTTTGAAAATCAGGGGAAGACTAAGATTAGAGAGGAGGTTTAAAGGAAAAATCTTCAAATTTTCTTCAAAGATTGGTGGGCAGGGAAGGCCGACAAACCAACGAAAGAGATGTGTAACATCCTCAAAAGGAAACAAGCTAGGGAATCCATCGCCCTATTGGTCGATAACAATGGAACTCAGTGTTGCACGGAAGTGGAGAATAGATCTATCATCGTCGAGCACTTTACCAATCTTCTCGGGGTCTCGACTCCTCTTTTCGCCCACAGGCGCGACTCCATGGCAACCATCTCAAGGGTTGCTCAAACCAGAATCCCACAGAACTTGATTACTCTACTGGATGCTAACATCTCCGAGAATGAAATTATCGAGGTTATTGATGCCCTTCCCAATGGGAAAAGTCCAGGTCCGGATGGCCTTACCAATGAGTTTTTCAAGTCCTTCAAACATCAGGTGACCACCCCACTGCACCTCGTGTGGCAAGAGGCTCTCTCTTTCGGTGCCCTCCCTGAGTGCCTGAATAATGGCGTCATCAAGTTAATCCACAAACGGGGAGATAAGAACAAAATTGAAAACTGGCGTTCGATTACCATGCTCCAAACAGGATACAAGATAATTGCAAAAGTTATCGCCAACAAAATCTCTTGTCATTTAAAGTCATGGCTGTGCAAGGACCAGAAAGGTTTTATCAAAGGTAGATCTATACTTGAAGCAATTATCGATATTTGGGAAGGCCTTGCTTTTGCTGAGGAGTCTGCTCAAGATCTGGTATTCATTAAGATCGACTTCGATAAAGCGTATGATAGATTGGAATGGGACTTTATTCCTCAATCATTGAAAGACCTTGGTTGCAGCCAAAAGTTCACGAAGATGGTTTCCACTCTTCCTAGAAACGCTTCAACTAGAATAAACATCAACGGTAAGCTCTCTGAGCCCATTCGTTTAAAAAAATCAATTAGGCAAGGCTGCCCTCTGGCTCCCATTACTATTCGCTATCGCTTCGAATGGACTCAGCTGCCTATTAAAGCATCACATGGACGCTGGAAATCTCAAGGGTCTTTCCTTACCTGTAAATCACAGCCAAATGATTGTGAGACTTTTTATTGATGACATGAATGCCTTTGTGCATAACGATATAAACAGCATTGAGGTGTTTTGGTGGTGCCTCCACACCTTTTGTGTGGCATCAGGCTCAAAAATCAACCATGCTAAAACTGCTTTTAGAGCAATCAGCGGACATACTCCCCAATTGTTGGTGGATTAGGGGTGTCAAGTTATCCCTAGCGGTCAAGTCTTCCGTCTCCTTGGCATTCCGATGGGATTCGACATCTCAATGGACCAACGCTGGAACTGGGTGCTATCCAAGCTGGATAGGAAGCTGAATCATTGGAAAGGTATGCAAGTCAACCTGGCAGGGCGTGCTATGGTTGTTAACACATTTATGCTATCTACAATTATTTACTTTATCTCGTGTTGGAGACCTAAGGAGAAAGACTTGGCCAAAGTGGAAAGAATCTGCAGAAACTTCCTTTGGACTGGGAACCCAAACAGGAGGGGGATTCCCAAAATCAAATGGGAAACTTGTATTAGCCCTAAAGACTCAGGGGGCTTGGGAATTTTGGATATTGTTGGGTTGGCTGACAAGTTGGCGGCAAAGTGGCTTATCAAGGCTTGGAGCAATAGGGAGTCCTCTTGGGCTAAATTGATCTTCAGAAACACGGAAGACCTTACCTTAGTTGGCCACCCTAGTTGGAAGGACATAGGGATTCTCACGCTTTTGTTCTCCTCCCTCCCGGTCTTCCCTAAAGGCTCTAGCCTCGTGTGTTCCTTATGGAAGAATTGGAACAAGGCCAAACAGTTCATCAGAATCAGTGACGAGTGGAAGTGGGCAGCTGGCATAAGACAAAATGACTCTATTTGGTTCCCGATCAGCGGCATTTGGGGGGTGGAGTCTTGGAACCTCCAAACTGCAAGGTGGTTATGGAACAAGGGGTTCAAACCGTGGAAACAACTCTGGAAACAAGAGACCAGCCAATGGATTAGGTTTCGAAGAATTGGATCCGAGACTTTAGAGTTACCTTTGAGGAATGGACTCTTCTTCAAAGCAGGTGTTTAGCATGGGACCGCTCAACTACCCGCCTTCTTTGTGGTCAGGATCTTCCTTGCTTGGAGGGCCTCAAATGGAGCAATGGTAAGAAACTATCCAGAATCCCCAACTTCAAAGAGGATTTAGATGTTCACCACACCCTTAACAAGAGATGGTGCCTTTCTTGAACCAAACTTCGATGGGAGCTAAAATTCATGTCTATTTGGCACCCCCTAATTGAGGTCAAAAAGTCCGTTCTCATGTGGCAGATCTTGCATAAAGGTATCTGGACCAATGCAAGGGCTAACAAAATATGTGGTGTGCCGCCATGGTGCAAGCGTTGCCATCGGTGCATCGAAGATTTAGCTCACCTGTTCTTCGACTGCCCCAAGTCCCGTGTTATCTGGCATCACGTGACCCGAGTATTGAGACTCACGAACCAAATCAACTAGCAACAAGTGATGTTGGGTGAGGCGATCGGCTGCTCATCGAGGCTGTGGAATGCCATCAGAGGTGAGACTCTCTGGAAGATTTGGAGGGAGCATTGTGCTATCAATTTTGGCCAAACTCGTAAGGAATGGTCGATCGAGAAATCCTTGTTTCTCCTAGGTAAAAGAATCTCTCAAGTCAAGAGATCGCCACCGTTTAGACATCATTGTATTTATCTCCTCGAAAACAACAAGCTGAAACCCAAATGGGTCCCACATGAGGGTGATGATAATTTTATCCGCCTCATTTGTAATGCCCTGTAGCTTGCCATACTCCTCCCCTGCATTGTGAGATTTGGGGGGTCCCATGGGCACTAGTCCCATTCACTTGTAACTTTTTCTCTTTATTATAATTAAAGTCCAGGAGATTAGGCTAAGGCCGAACTTCCTTTATTTAAAAGAAGAAAACTGTAGTAACGCCTCGAGACTAACATAAATATCGTGACTGCATGGAGAACTGCAGATTCTATGGGATCCATCAGAACGGCGGCCATTGTAACATCTCCCACGAGGGTCCAGGCGTCTCTCGGAATACGACGGCACGTGTTCACCTACATCTACTTGTGGATCTCTGCTCCTTTCGCGTTCAGCTCTTCACGCCACGCCTGTGCCTGCAACTGAATATGACGAGCTCTTCTTCAAGAATCTCCCGTGACAAGAGATCTCCTCCATTTAGACACCACTGTATTTATCTCCTCGTAGATAACAAGCTAAAACCCAAATGGGTCCCCCATGAAGGCGATGATAGTTTTGTATGCCTCATTTGTAACGCCCTCTAGCTTACCGAACTCGTCCCCTGCTTTGTGGGATTTGGGGGGTCCCATGGGCACTAGTCCCACTCACTTGTAACTTTTCTTCATTATTTTAATTAAAGTCCGGGAGATTAGGCCATGGCCGAACTTCCTTTTATAAAAGAAAAAAATATGACGAGCTCCCTTTGAGCCCTAGGTCCTTCAAGTTTTCGGCGACTGATGCGAACTGTGTTGAGCTTCCTTTTGGCTCTCCGTCCTTAACGTCTACAGATTCTGATGCAGAGTGTTATGAGATCCCTTGTACCTCGCTGCCCTCCAAATTTTCAGTATCTGATTTGAAGTCTTACGAGATCTCTTGTCGCTCCCAGCCCTCAACATCTTCTGCGTCTGATGCGAACCCGCCTTCCTTCTGCTCCAAGTTGCGCCTTAGACAAGACGAAGCCAAACCGTTGCTTTTCTTGTAGACGACGCGTCGGCCTTGCTGGATTCAAGTGTCGCTGTGGAAATCTCTTCTGCTCCGTGCACCGTTAGTCAGAGGAGCACAACTGCACCTTCGACTATAAGGCGAAGGCTCAGTAGAGATCTGAAAAAAAAAATATCATATAGGAAATGAGCGTACTTAAAAGTTTGGTCTTTAGTCAAAGGGTGGTTAAAATCAGACCAAATTGAAACTGCAAGAGAAAATGAATCATTAAATTTAGTTGCTTATGTTTCAGGAAAAAGACTCTAGAAAATAAAAAATTTGTTCTTACTTGTATTTCACTTAAAACGATTATAATTTTTCCATAAAATTTAGCTTTTGTGCTTCTGGGCATAAATCGCAACCTCTAAGTTCCAAGGTAGGGTTGCACATGGAACCATTTTCTCATATTCATTTGAATTTCGTTTTTCACACTTCATATTTAACTTTTTTTTGCTACTTAATTCAGGTCATATTCCTTTCTATAAATCGTAAGAAGAAAGAGGTACTCCTACAAGAGGGCAAAAACTCACACCTAAGTAGGGTGGATGTCTTTTATCTATCTTTTACCACCTTCCTATGATGTTATCCTTAGAATTATTTTCATATATCATCCTGATTTCACAGTTATAGTATTTTTATGGAGAATTCTACCACCTTTGTATGATGTTATTCTTAGGTTTTTGTTCATATATCATCTTCTCTGTACACATTTCCGTGAGGAGATGGACATATATATTCCTGTGGATGAAGTGGTGCTGCAAAATCCTTGGACTACACCAGCCAAATAAACTCCAGAGATGTATTGTGGGCCCTTTTAGCTTGTCAATGATTATATATGAGACCCTATGTACCTTGGAAGATCACTTGCAAAAAGTTGAATGAAGACAGACAAGTTTGATTAAAAGTCAACTAGTTAAAATCTTCTATTTTTTAACTATGACACTCATTGTTTTACTCAATACTCCTTCTCTGGTCAAAATTGGCCAGAAATTTTTTAGAGGAGTCTAATTAGGAAGTGAAGCGGCCTATTACAAGTTATCTCACTGAAAATGATCAACTATATGATGAGAAATGAATTTGTCAATTCACCTATGTCAACCCGACTTTTCAAGAAGCAGTAGACATCAATACACATTCAAGTTTAAATGGTAATTGCTCAGAGCACAGAGATCCAATTTAGATGAAACTCCGGAATATGATAGTATGCTTAGAGAGCTACCAATACCAAGTTAAATCTCTAAAAAACATGAACCATGCTCATAGAAATCTGCTATGCAAGATGACTAAAAACTGAGAGGTTGTGACAGAGAGTAGTACATTCAAATAGACTTGACAATATGGCAAAAGATGATCATGAAATCAGTTCTATATTGAGTAGAAAATACAATGACTTACTAGCATATAGGTGTGCCCTAAGATCACACAGTGATCTTGCAATAATCTCTGAGGATTGAGGCTACTATCACGTGACTAAAAGATACATGTATATATTGTGAAAGTTGGAGCCAACCTTTAATTTGAATAGGAGCTCACCTAAATGACTTTTCCTTATTTCTAGTGAGAGGTTCTTACTAATTTAATTACGAGTTTGTGGAGTTTTCTTTTCCTAATCATCAAGTGGATTCAACCACTTTTGATTCTTCACTTTTACATCAAGTAAATGTTCAAAAAAATTACAAGAGATAGTTCACAAGTGAACTCTTCAATTTTCATACATTATCTTCACTTTAAAGCTTCTCCTATGACCTTGTGAGACTCAAGCCAATATTTAAGCTTGTCATAGACTTGCTCCAAGAGCTCCCCATCAAGGGAAGTATGCTTGAAGTCTTCAATCTTTAAGAATTACTTGCAACCCAATCATAGCCTTGAATTTGCAAAGCTTTGTACCATCCAACGTTTTTGTTAGAATATCTACACATTGTTGATGAGTGGACACATATGATATTTGAGTCTCCTTTCTTAGAACCTTCTCTCTTACATAGTGATAATTAACTTCAATATGTTTAGTTCTTGCATGAAAAATTGGATTAGCAGCTAGGTGAATAGGCCGGATCAGATGTTGCTTTATTTTTGTAACATCTTCAAGGAGGATAATTAATATGAGAAGCATAAGTGATATTTTCACCAAAAATAGTTGGAGTCTCAAATTCCAATCCAAGATCTATGAATAGTGTCTTCATCCACACAGCTCCTTGTGTAGCTATGGCAAGACCTCTGTATTTAGCCTATGTGGAAGAGAGAGCAACTTTAGGTTGTTTCTTGGATGAAGATGAGATAAGCTTTGAACATGCAAAAGTGGGATATCCTAAAGTGCTCCTTCTATCTTCCTTGGAGCAAGCCCAATCTACATCAGAGAATAACATTAAACCTAAATCGGATACATAAGGATAATAAAGTCCTTCATTTATGGTCCCTCTGAGATTCTTGAGTATCCTTTTGGCAGCATCCATGTGTGGTTTCCTAGGTTTGTGCATAAATTGACTTAGCATACTCACACTATAACATATATCAACCCTTGTCAATGTGGCATAGTTTAAACTACCCACTAGGCTTTAATATGTTGTGACATCCTCTATGAGTTCACCTTCATGTGAGCTCAGTTTGTGATTAACCTCCATTGGAGTACCTTCAATCTTAAAATCTTGAATCTTGAATTTTGCCAACATGTCCTTAATGTACTTTCTTTGAGTGAGGAACAGACTATGATCTTTGTAGACAACTTCCAATCCTAGGAGGTAGGTAAGTGAACCCAAATCACTTATCTTGAATTCTTCTCTCATCTCTTCTTCCATTCTCTTCATGCCATTTGTATCATTTCTTGTAAGTATAAGATCATCCTGCAGGAATGAAACAATTCAATAGTTCCAAGCTCTTGGAGCTTGCTTGAGACCATACAATGCTTTGTTAAGTTTACATACATAATCACGATACACTTGATTCTCAAAACCAGGTGATTGTGCCATATACACCTCTTCTGTTATCCAACAATTAAGAAATGCATTTTTTACATCTAATTGGAGTATCTTCCAATTCTTGGAAGAAGCAATACTAAGCAAAACTCTGATTTTAGGCATCTTTGCCATAGGGGAAAAGGTTTCTTGATAATCAATTCCTTGAGTCTGTGCAAAGCCTTTTGCTACAAGCCTTGCCTTATACCTATTTATAGAACTATCATAATTCTTCTTGAGTTTGTAGATCCACCTTGAACCTATTATCTTCATGGATGAAGTCTTGAGAACTAAATCCCAAGTGTTGTTTTCCTCAAGTGCTTCAATTTCCTCCTTCATTACATTCTTCCATTCTAGTTTTACCTTGGCTTCTTCAAATGATGAGGATTTCTCTTGATTTATATCCTGTGCTATATAGATAGAATTCTTAGTAACTAGAGAGGTGTCAAAACCATACCTCTCTAGCTTTCTCTTTTCCCTCATAGAACTTCTTAGGCCATGATGTGATGATTCTGCCTCTTGTCCGAGTTCTTGCAAGTTTGCTTTACCTTTAGAATTCCACGCCTTGATCTTTTCCTTCTTAGATTCTTCATCATCTTCTGAGGTGTCTTGCTCTTCAATCTTAGTTTGATTTTCTTTAAAAAGCTTTGGAAAATCATCTTCAAGATCATATGGGGAATTGGCCTTCTTGCATGAATCCTAATACCATGAATTGTTCTCATCAAATACTACATTTGTACTCACCAAGAATCCTTTGTTGGTAGGGTTGTATAGTCTGTAGTCCTTTTGATTTTTGTCATACCCAATGAATACACGCCTTTCTACTTTTGGATCCATCTTTTTTCTAACCTGTGAAGGAACATGAGCATAAGCAATACAACCAAAAATTTTGCAATGATTTAGGCTTGTTCTTATTCCATTCCAAGCTTCATATGGTGTCATCCCATCAAGGGATAATGAAGGCAACCTATTAATCAAATTAGTGGTTGTGGATACAGCCTTATCCCATGGATAATTAGGAAGATGCTTTTCATTCAACATAGACCTCGCAAATTCAACAATTGTCCTATTCCTCCTCTCTACCACTGCATTTTGCTCAGGAGTCTACCTTGTAGTTACCTCTCTTTTAATTCCTCTTTCTTGAAGGAAATAATTAAATTCATGGGAGAAGTATTCTCCCCCTCCATCTGACCTTAGCCTCTTTAGTGATTTACCTGTTTGATTCTCTTCAAGAGCTAAATATCTTTTGAAGCATGAAAAAACGTCATCTTTGTGTTTCATAAAGAATAGGATAGTCCACCTACTACAATCATCAATAAATGAGAGACAATACCTTGATCCAGAGAGTGAAGCATCTCTGTTGGGTCCCCATACATCTGTGTGGACCAATTCCAAGTCGTCTCCATGAATATAGACTTTCTTCATGAAGGGTAACTTGTGAAACTTTCCAAATTGAGATGCACTACATTTATAAATCATATGTTGCTTTGAACAATTTGGGAGTCCAAGTACACTTTGGTCTCTACATATTTGCTTTAGTGATCTTTCACCAATATGTGCTAACCTCTTGTACCATACCTCTAATTATATGAGTGTTTGATTACCATAATTGAAAAGAGCTATGTTCCTTCTGTCTTACAACACAAATGTGAATAATCTACCTCTTTTTTCTCCCTTTGCAATTCTTGTGAGTCCTTGGCTTGGATCCTCAACATATGCTCCTCCTCTTGTGAACCTGACTTGCAACCCTTTCTCTACTATCTGCCCGACACTTATCAAATTCTTTGTAATGGTAGGGACATAGAGTACCTTACTGAGTAGGTTGATGTTTCCATAAGGTGCTTTGACATTTCCTATTTTCTCCACAAGGTGTCTTGTATCATCTCTTTTTTGTATCTCATGCTTGTTCCTTGGTCTTCTAGATCTGATAGGAGGGCCACATTTCCTACCACATGATTGGAACAACCTGAATCTATGTAGAAAACATGCTCATCGGATTTACATTGGGACATTGCCATGTTCATGATTAGTAATGAGTCTTCTTGATTTGAATCATCTATGTAATTATTAGAATCTCTTCTTTCTTTGTAGCTTCCTTGATAGGTTGAGTGATTGTAGTTGTTATGATGCATAATTAACTTGATGCATACCTACTTCATCATCTAATTTCTTTGCCTTCCCTTTATTATTTTTAGTCTTGCTTTTATCAGTGTATAAAGCTGACGATTGATTACCTTTGGAGCCCTCTTCATTCTGCATGAGTTTCGCCTCTTGAGTGAGTAATTGTCCAATTAGAGTGTTGAACGCTAGTACATGCATATCCATGTACAAATCCATTGTTGTTGTGAAAGCCTCCACTTGTTATCTGCCTTTATACCATTGATGACTTGCCTTAGAATCTTGTCCTCTTCTATTAGTTCTCCAATACTTCCTAACTGATAAGCCATGCCCTTGATTTTTGTGACAAAGTCAGTCACATTCTGCTTGGGAGCTTTCCTGAGGGTTGTGAAGTCCAACCATAATTGATGCTTTCTAGCTTTAGTACTTGAAGAGAAGAAGGCTTCAAGTGCATTTCACGCTTCCTAAGATGTTCTACAACTTTTGACATGAGGTAATAAAAAATCAGAGATAGAATTGACAAGATAACACCTTGCTAATGCATCTTTGGAACACCATGTATTTAGTCTCTCCTGCTCTTCATGTGTTGGTTGACACTTGTTCTTGAATATAGGCATAACTTCATCTCCAACCATTTAACCATATAGATTCTTGCCTTGGAGATAAGCTGCCATCCTTAATGACCAAGAAAAGTAATAACCTCTATCCAATTTGTCAATTGATGAAGGGAATCCATCTGCCATACTTGCTCTGATACCAGAGTGAAGTGATGGACTGATATGTTCCTGTAGATGAAGTGGTGCTGCAAAATCCTTGCACTACACCATCCAAATAAACTCTAGAGATATGTTTTGGGACCTTTTAGGTTGACCAACACCCAAATTAGCCATAAGGCATCTGAGCCACACACACTCAACAGTCACTATTAAAGCCGCCCTATACTTAGAATCACAGCTAGAATTGGCCACAGTAGGATGCTTCTCCTCAACCAAGATCTACATGAGATACTAAGCATCAAGCAAAAGCCACTCATGGACACATGAGTGTCATAGAAACCAGTTCAAATAGGGTTAGAGAAAGCATGTAAATCTTGCGGTAGTGATCGCCCCTTGGGTTAAAACGATCCAAGTAGTTGGGTACCACTCAAGTAGGGAAAGATGCCCTTAACCGCTTGACATTTCTTAACACATGGACAATTTATAAACTTGCTCATCTATGAGAAAATAAAAAAATATATATAGCTAAGTAGTGCATAAGTTAATTGAGCATCCAAGAGCGTGCTGATAGAGAATAGCATCAAATGCATGTCCAGCATCATGAAGAATCAATTGTAAACATGTCTCCATAGGAGTGGCAATAGGTTTGCAGTCTTCAAGGCCAAAACATTGCAATAATGTCTCAATATATTTTGTTTCATACGTAACTAGTTCACCATCAACTTGCATAAACTAAATGCCCAAATAATCATGCAATTTCCCAAAACCTAACATCTCAATGAGGGATGCAAATCATCTTTTTCATTCATGTGCTCACTCTCTAACTGTTTTTGGAGATAAGCAACACGAGCCTCATTCCTTGCCTTGTATAAAGTGGTAACTGTATCCCAAGCATCCTTAGTTGTTCTAGAAGAGTGAATGTGAGAAACAATGGAACATTTGACACACAAGGCTATCAATGCATGTGCCTAAGCATCTCTGCCATCCCAATGAATTTTCTTTGCAGTAGTTGCAAAAAAAGCATAGCATGAGCATGAACATGAAGAATATTGTCATCTTGAACACTGACTACATCTTCTTTACCAATTTTGATCGTACGCGTGATAGGATGTTTTTCATCCTATAATCCCATAATGGGTAATAGGTGCCATCCAACTTATCTTCAATAGTCAACATATAAAATACATCACTACTTTCAACCATGGCCACTAACTAAAATACCTTGATGCAAAAAATTGACTATATCTCAAAAAGTTAAACAAAACTACCCTGTCAAGTTTTGCTAAACATTTAGAAGACTTTGAGATGCTTATATTGGCAAACCGAAACCTATATATATCTTTGACACAAAAAGACAAAATTGCCTACATAATCACTACAATAGTGCATTCGGAGCTTGAAAAGAGCTCAGATCGTGATTTTGACACTATGGAGCAAAGCCATTTTGATCTCCTAATCACCCTAAGTATGCTCACCAACTTACATTTGGTTTTTAGACTATCATACGAGGGGTGCCCACAATATCCTAGATAAGGCGGCGACTTGCTCTGATACCAATTGTTGGAGTTTGAGATTTGCGGAGGCGTGCAAACAACATAAGGAAGAAGAAGAAGATTGGAGCACAACATACAATATTGAATGTATTACCACTATAATGTACAAAAATGAGTGAACCATTAGGCCGATAGGCATATACACAAGCTGAGGGAAAAAGACCTCATAAAGAGGGAACAAAGCACCCCGAGAATCCTAGTGTCTTCACACACATCACTACCTAAAGATATCAACAAGCACAAGGTCTAGGGTGGTCACACATATGTTTTAATCATCGAGTTGAGGTTGCCCATGTCACCATGTTGGGGGTTGCCCTTCATGGCGGAGTCAGCAGATAGATCATTTAACAAAGAGGTCATTCATGATATGGGAGTCTTTCATGATTGGATTGATCCACCCAATAGATGAATTAGTCTTTCATGATTGGTGGTCATCCATTAGATGTGAATCATTGGCTGGTTTTCTACTAAGTAGCAAGTCAAAGCCAACTATCGATTTACCAGCTATGAACTCAAATATGGGTTTAGCAACTAGCAAGTCTAAGTCACTCATGATTGGATGGATGTTGCTGATGAGCAGTCTCCCATGTACTCAATTTTTTTTACTCTTGGAAATGGAATCTTGCAATATTTGGAATGGACCATAAGTGATAATGGCCATGCTTAGTACTCATCCCCATATTTTCTAGAACCACATTTCTTTTTCCATATAACCACAAAAACTATAGTTGACACTTAAGTTCTTCACTCACCTGCTAGAGGGTATCCATGAAAATACTTCCAATTCTAATCCACCCATGGAGGGAGATCAATGAGCCTTGATCTTTTTTATTGCATTTGTATCACTTCCTGTAATGACTACATCCTCCACATATACACATAGGTGTATGACCTCTAAATGGTTCCTCTAATTGAAGAGGGAAGGATCTACCTTACTTAATATAACACCTTTATCCTACAAGAAATAGACAAGTGTATGATTCGAAGCTCTAGGAGCTTGCATCAAGCCATATAAGGCTTTCCTTAACCTGCATACATATTTTGGATATGATTTATCATCAAGGCCATGAGGTTGAAACATGTATACATCCATTGAAATCCAACCATTTAGAAATGAAAATTTTACATCCATTTGATATATCTTCCAATTCTTGGAAGATGCAACACTCATGAGTACTCTAATTATAGAAATTTTTGCCACATGTGAGAATATATGTTCATAATCAATACCTTGCGTTTTAGCAAACCCCTTGGCTACAAGACTTGCTTTGTACCTATTAATTGAGTCAACACCATTCTTGTTTACCTTTTAGATCCATCTTGAGCTGATGACCTTCATAGATGGTTTTTTGGGAAGCGAATCCCAATTCTGATTTTCTTGTAGAGCTTCTATCTCTTCTTTCATGTCATCTCTTCATTCTAGTTTCTTTTTGGACTCTTCATATGTTGATGGTTCTTTATATTTTGAGTCTTGTACTATGTATATTGAAGGCTTGATGACTAAAGAGGTGTCGTAACCATACCTTTCTTGTTGGGAATGATGGATGGACACTCCAAGAGATTGAGTAGGTACTGCCAAAACCTGCTTTGTACCAGCCTCTGATGCTTCAGACTTGATACGTGGACCTCCTTAGCTCTCCAATGACACCATAAAATAGCCTATGTACTTTGGAAATGATGTGTGTGAAGATTGAATCAACAGAGATCACTTTGGACTTCAAGATCTCAAGAAAACCTTCTATTTATGTCTTGACACCTGCTGGATCTTTTGCTGAGCATGACCAGCACAGTAGGGATTGGAAAACTTCCTTTTAGGGGTATCTAACTAGCTAAGCAAGCTAACTATTCCAAGTGGAATGATATAAAAAGATCAACTATGCTCAGAGAAATCAATTTAGCAAATAAACATTTACCCCTGATTTTTTAGGACTATTGTAGACATTTACCAGTGATCACCTCGACGAGATTTTCTCTCAAATGGCTGAATAGAATCGCTTCAAATTTTGGTAGCATGAAGAACTTTGAGCTGATTCCAAGAAGCTTTATATCTTTGAAGTTGGTCAAGAAATGACTGAGATATGCACTTCACAAGTTGATAGACTTTTAGGTAGTATGACAGAGAACTCAGAAATGAACAATGTTAATGTATGTATTAATGAACACTTTTATACAATACCATTGGCATAAATATCATTTCCTAAAGGTGTAGATAGGTGTGGGCTAGAGTGTAGGCCTCACACACACTCAGAAACAGTAATGAGAAGCTCGAGAGTGATGAGTTCTATCCACGACTTTTTCATGTTCACTTTTATAGTGATTGAGTAAACAATTGAATTCAAATTCAAACTTTTGGCTCCCTAGGATCAAGCTCATATATCCTAGGAGATATTCCTCCAATCAAAGATAACCTTTTTTCCACGAATTCCTTTAGGTAGGTTTCTACAAAGATTCCAAGTCAAATGTGACTTTTACAAAGAGATAAAGTGGTAATTAACCACTAACATGAGTTCCTATGCTTCTCCATATGTGTATGGATCTCAATGAATCCTTCAAGCAAAATGTGTAGGCCTGTGACTTGCACCAACAGATCCCCCTCAAGCCAAACATTTTGGCTTGGTCTTCATCTTTAATCTTCATGTATATCCTGCAATCCAATCATTGCTTTGAACCTGCAAAGTCTGGTTCCATCCAAAGCTTTTGTCAACAAATCTGCACATTTCATGTTGGTTGATACATAGGTTAGTTGAATATCCTTGCTTAATAACTTCTCTCTCACATAATGGTAATGGACCTCTATGTGCTTGGTCCTAGCATGATATATAGGATTAGCTGCAAGGTGAAGTGAGCTTGTATTATCTCCAAAGATCATTGGTGACCTAGTATATAAACCCAATTCTGTAACAATAGCTTGATCCATATGGCTTCTTGTGTGGCATTGGCCAATCCTCTATACTCTGCCTCTAAAGAGGATAAAGCAATAGTAGGCTGCTTCTTTGAAGACCATGATATTGGTTTATCACCTGCAAAAGAAATGTATCCAGAAGTGCTCCTCCTATCATCCTTGCATCCTGCCCAATCAACATCTGAATAGATCTTGATATCAAGGTCTGAAGTATAAGGGAAATACAAACCATGATGTTGTGTACCCTTGAGGTACTTTAGAATTCTTTTGGCACCTTCTAAGTGAGGTACTCTTGGCTTGTGCATAAATTGACTTAGCACACTAACTCCATATGCAATATCTATCCTTGTTAAGGCAGCATAGTTTAAGCTACCAACCATGCTTGGATAACCTATAATGTCATTAATTTCATCACCTTCATGGGCACTTAGTTTTATGTTTACCTCTATTGGAGTACTTGCAACTTTGGCATCCTACAAATGAAACTTCTTCAATATATCTTGTATGTACTTTTAGTGAGTAATGTATATTCCTGAGTTAGTATAGACTAACTCAAGCCCAAGAAAATACTTTAGTAGACCAAGATCATTGATCTTGAACTCCTTCATCATCTGGCTTTTGATTTGTCTGATTCCATTAACATCATTACCTATAAGTATGATGTCATCAACATAAACACAAAGGTATATTACCTCTGAATTACTTCTCTTCATGAATAGAGAAGTATCTGCCTTGCTCATGACAAAACCTTGGTCTTGGAGGTATGTAGTTAACCTATAATTCCATGCCCTAGGTGCCTCCTTAAATCCATATAAAGCCTTTTTCAATTTGCAAACATATGTTACCTTCTTAGGGTCCTCATAGCTAGGAGGTTGTGACATATATACCTCCTCTGAAATCCAGCCATTCAAGAAAGCATTCTTGACATCCATTTGGTACATGTTCCAATTTTTTGATGCAGCCACACTTACTAACACTCTGATTGTTCGCATCTTGGCCACAAGTGAGAATGTCTCTTCATAGTCAATGCCTTGGGTTTATGCAAAACCCTTGGCTACCAATCTTGCTTTGTACATGTTAATTGACCCATCAGAATTTCTTTTGAGTTTATAGATCCATCTGGATTCTATTACCTTCATGGATTCCTTCCTTGGTACTAGCTCCCATGTGTCACTTTCCTTGAGTGCTTCAATCTCCTCATTCATAGCTTCTTTCCATTCTGTCTTGGTCATACTTCTTCATATGATCCTGATTCTTCAATTGATAAATCTTTGGCAAGAAAAACAGAGTGTTTAGTAACAAGAGATGTATCATACCCATATCTGATAGGTTTTTTGCTCTCTTTGTGACCTTTTGATTGATTCAGTTGAAGATTCAGGTATGTCTTCAAGTTTCTTCATCTTCATTTTGCCCTTGGACTTCCATGCCTTGAACTCTTCAAGGTTAATAACATTTTCATCATCTGAATTTGAGTTTTCATTCTGAGTAGGTTCATCCTTTGCAAGAATTGGACTCCTCTTCCAAATCATAGGGTAGTTTAACCTTCTTGCATTCATTCTCATACCAAGAATCATTTTCATCAAAGACAACATCTCTACTCACCATGAATCCCTTATTTGAAGGGTTGTAGAACCTGTATCCTTCTTTATTCACATCATATCCAATAAAGATGCACTTGTCATCCTTAGGGTCTAGCTTACCTCTTATCTGAGAAGGAATGTGTACATATGCTACACATCCAAATATCCTGCAATGGTCTAGTGAGGATCTCTTACCATGCCATGCTTCATAGGGTGTCATCCCATCAAGGGACTTAGATGGTAACCTCTTTATGAGATAAGTTCCAGTAGAAACACTCTCTGCCCATAGATAGTTAGGTAACTTTTTTTCATTCAACATAGACCTAACTATCTCAACAATCAACCTATTTCTTCTCTCAGTTACCCCATTCTGTTCAGGAGTATACCTTGTGGTGATTTCTCTTTTAATACCCCTGAACACTCAGAATGGAGATTTAATACAACAAAAAGTATGAATCTGGATTAAATATGGATTGAGAGTAGGAATCTCTAAAACACCTATGAGACCACAAAATCGGATGACTATATTTGAAATAACTAATAAAAATTGTGCTATGTTTGAAGATTCCCAACATATGTATTTTTACAAACTATACAAATCTTGAATGAATGTACCTTAAAGTTCTTGTAATACCCGAGTTTACCAATTAATCCTTGACCAAAAATATTGTGGAGCATTGAGACAAGCACATCATAAAGTAATGATCTATTATTGAACTTTTTTTTTAATAAAAGGAAGTTCGGCCTTGGCCTATTCTCCCAGACTTTAATTAAAATAAAGAAAAGTTACAAGTGAATGGGACTAGTGCCCATGGGACCCCCCCAAATCACACAATGCAGGGGAGGAGAACGGCAAGCCAAAAGGGCATTCCAAATGAGGCGGACAAATCTATGGTCTCCCTCATGTGGGATCTATTTGGGTTTCAACTTGTTATTTTCAAGGAGATAAATACAGTGATGGTTAAACCGTGGAGATCTCTTATCTCAGGAGATTCTTTTACCTAGAAGAAAGAATGATTTTTCAATCGACCATTCGTTTGGAATTTGGCCAAAATTGACAGCACATCGCTCCTTCCAAAGAGTCTCGCCTCTTACGACGTTCCACAACTTGGATGAGCAACCAACCGCCTCACCCAACAGGGCTTGTTGCAAATTGATTTGGTTCGTGAGTCTCAATATCTATGTCACGTGGTGCCAGATAACGCGAGACTTCGGGCAATTGAAAAAAATATGAGCTAAATCTTCGATGCATCGATGGCAACGCTTGCACCATGGAGGCACACCGCAGATTTTGTTAGCCCTTACATTGGACCAGATACCCTTATGCAAGATCTGCCACATGAGAACAAACTTTTTGATCTCAATTAGGGGGTGCCAAATAGACATGAACTTTAGTTCCCATCAAAGTTTGGTCCAAGAAAGGCACCAGCGCTTGTTAAGGGTGTCATGAACATCTACGTTCTCTTTGAAGTTGGGGATTCAAGATAGTTTCTTACCATTTCTCCATTTGAGGCCCTCCAGGCAAGGAGGATCCTGTCCCCAAGAAGGTGGAGAGTCAATTGTTCCCACCCTAAACACCTGTCTTGAAGAAGAGTCTATTCCTCGAGGGTAACTCTAGCGATATCTAATACACCCAAGCCCCCCGAGTCTTTCGAGTTAATGCAAGTTTCCCATTTGATTTTGGGAATCCCTTGGTTTGGATATTTTCTTTTTACCTTTGAGATCTTCCCCTTCTTTGTATCGTGATCTGCATTTAGTCCCATACACAAGTCTTCATCTTCTTCTATCTATATGATTTTGCCATTGTCTTCATACCTTGCATCCCTAATCTGAATTGAGATTGGAGTGTCTCCATTCCATGATGAGTGTTTACTTGAATACTTTGGGCCACTAAGAACCATGATTTATGATTCTTGATTTCCTCCCGAAGACAATCCTTATGAATCTTCATTTTCCTTCATAGATGCATTTGAAGAGTACCAAAGTAAAACCTAGCCAAATTTGGCATCCCTTTATACCTTTAGTTCCTTGGTCGTGAGTTTGTAGCATCTATATCGAGGCATTTGATTGGAAGGAGAGTCATCTCTCTAGCACATGGTGTTCATAATCTTGCACATATCCCTATAGAGCCAATGACTTTCATAGATGGAGTCTTGGGTACTAACTCCCAAGTCTGGTTCTCTTGTAAAGCTTCTATTTCTTGTTCCATGGAACTTATCCATTGTCACTTCTTCTTGGCTTCTTCATATGTAGAAGGTTCTTCGGAGTTTGAATCATGTGCTATATATATTGAGTGTTTAGTGAATAAAGAAGTATCATATCCATACCTTCTTGGCTTCCTTTTCTCTCTAGTAGACCTTCTTATAGTTTATTGAGATGATTCTATCACATCTCTCAACTCTTGCACTTTGGCTTTCCCTTTGGAGTTCCAAGAATTGATTTCCCTTCTTGGCGTCTTTTGATCATTATCAAAATCACTTGATGCTTCAAGTGTAAGTGCATTCCTCTTTGATAATGTTGGAAAGTCTTCCTTTAGATCTTAGGGAAGTTTGCTTTTCCTCCAATCATCCTGAAACCAAGATTAATTTTCAGCAAACACAACATCTCTACTTATAAGAAAGCCTTTGTTGCTTGGATTGTATAGCCTATAAAACTTTTTGATTAAAGTCATAGCCAATGAAGATGCATTTCTTTGCCTTGAAGCCAACATGCCTCTGATTTGTGAAGATGTGTGTGCATATTTTATGCACCCAAAAACTCTAGAATGATCATGGCTAGGTGTTCTTCCAATCCATGATTCATATGTTGTCATATCATCCAATGATTTTGATAAGAGTCTATTTATCAAGTATGTGACTGTAAATACAGCCTCTGCCCATAAGTAGTTGGGTACTTTCTTCTCATTTAACATGGACTTTGCAGCCTCCACAATTGTTCTTTTTCTTCTCTCTATTACTCCATTTTGTTCTAGTGTATACCTACTAGTGATTTCTCTCTTGATCCCTCTCTCTTGGAGATAGGAATCAAATTAATTTCTCCCCCTCCATCTAACCTTAGTGTCATCATATTTTTGCCTACTTGATTTTCTTGAAAAGCTAGGTATTTCTTGAAACATGAAAGTACTTCATCTTTATGCTTCATAAAATACAATATGGTCCATCTACTACAATCATCAATAAATGATACATATTACTTGGATCCAAAAATTGAAGGCTTCTTTCTTTGTCCCCATACATCTATATGGACTAGCTGTATAGATCTCCATGAATGTATCCTTTCTTTGTGAATGGTTGCCTATGTGACTTACCACATTGAAGAGCACTACATTTATAGATCATGTCTTGTTTGGATATATTTGGTAGATCAGGTACACTCTAATCCCTATTGATTTTCTTGAGAGCTCTTTCACCTATGTGAGCTAATCTTTTGTGCCAAATTTCCAACTCTAATAGAGTTTGACTACAATAATTGAATAAGGCAATGTTTCTAGTATCATGTAGTTCAAATGTAGATAATCCATTTGATTCTTCTCCTCTTGCTTTCCTCTTAGAATCCCTAATATGGATCTTCCACAAATGCTCCATTATTTGTGAATCTAACTTGCACTCCTTTCTCATTCCTTTATATCATCCTTGGTAGTTGTTATCGTTGTATGAGTTGTTATTGTAGCCATTGAAATTGTTGAATCTTCCTCTTCAGCTTGCACAGCCTCCTCTTTTATAGTCTCTACATCTTTGGTTCTTGGGATTCTTGAAACAATTCTTACTGATATGATTATTTAGGCCACATATGGCACATAGAGATGAGATTTGAGCTCTCCCCCTACTTTATCTTCCTCCTCTACCTCTTCCTCTTGAGCCTCTGGATCTACCTACAAAGTTGGCTTGAGAGGTGCTGCGTTCATCATTAGACTTCTTATCTTTGGCTTTGTTATCTTTATTCTTATTCCTATCTCTATCGAGACTAAAGTATTGATTACGTATTGTTTTTTATCCATTCTTCATAAGCTTTGCCTCATGTGTGAACAATTATCCCATGAGGGTGTTCAAATCTGGAACTTGTGTGAAGAGAGATGGTGGATGCAATCCAAAGATGAGTAGGTGCCGCTACAACCAGCTTCACACCAGCCAACTGAGACTTCAGAGTTGATTAGTAGACCCTTTGAGCTTCCTAAATCCACCAAAATATCAGCCAAGTACTTTGGAACATGTATCCCAAAAGTTTAAGTCAAGACCGACAAGTTGCGAAATGACTAGCTCCCAAAACTTGCTATTTTTGGACATACACCTGCTGGAAAAAATGAACAGTGCTCTCAACCTGTAAGGAATTAGAAAAATTCCTTTTGGGCATAGCAAATAGACTTAGCAAGCTTCCTATTCCAAGTTAAAACACTTCAAATGATGGACTGAGCACTGAGAACAAGTTTCATCAAGTTCTGGAACATTCCCACAATTCTCGGGGCTCTGCAGAGATAGACCAGTAAGCAGTAAAATGCAGATATCTCCAAAAGTATAAATCCAATGACCTTGAAAATTTACAGGTAGAAACTAGACAGTTAAGAGCTATCCAACGCACTTTAAAACACTGAAAAATGTTCAGTAAAACTCGAGATATGACCTTCTGAAGTTACTGCTCTGAGTGAGTATAGCAGAGAACAAAACAGAGAGGTAGATGATAATAAATGTATAGATTCACATATGATTACAACCACATTGGCAATGAATCTTTGCACAACGGGAGTAGAATGATAGAGCTATGGAGTAAGCTCTTCAATCTCTACAAAATGACATGAAGTGGTCACGTACAAGGCTTGCTAATCGCCTCTTCCTTCTTGCTCCTTTTATAGCTATTCTTGGAGGGAGTTTTGAATTCGAATTCGAATGGCTCCACCTAAAAGTGATCCCCAAAGTTAGGAGAGATTCCCTCAGCTCAAAAATTCGTGATTTTGGTAGTTGGAGCCACGAATTTGCTTTTACATCATGGATGAGGTAAGCCATCCTTTTACTTTTTTCTTTTTCCATTTACAAGAGATAAAATGTACTCTTTTACAAGAGGTGTTCACATGACTACTCATGTGACTTACAAATGAGGATAATATCAAGCATATCAAGCATGTAGGCTTGGGCAAAATGCACCAACAGCTCCCCCTCAAGCCTAACATGCTTGGCCTCCAAATAAGTCTTCAATTGTCCTTGATTTCCTGCAAACCAATCATCAACTTGAATCTACTTAATTTCGTACCATCAAGAGCTTTCGTCAACATGTCTGCACATTGCATATCTGTAGAGACGTAGGATAGTTGAATATCCTTGCTCATTAGCTTCTCCCTTACATAATGGTAGTGGACTTCAATATGCTTGGTTCTAGCATGGTATACCGGATTAGCTGCTAGATGTAGTGAGCTTGTGTTGTCACCAAAAATGTGAGGTGTTGAAGAATGAAGTCCAAGATCTGTGTACAAAGATTTTAACCACATGATTTCTTGAGTTGCATTAGCCAAACCTCTATATTCAGCTTCAGTAGAAGATAATGCCACGGTTGGTTGCTTCTTCGATGACCAAGAAATGATTTTTGATCCTGCAAATGATATATACCCTAATGTGCTTCTTCTATCATCTTTAGATCCGGCCCAATCTGCATCTGAGTAGACCTTTAGCTCAATATCTGAAGTAAATGAATAAAACAAACCTTCATTCATGGTCCCCTTTAGATACTTGAGGACTCGCTTGGCCGCTTCCATATGTGGTCTTCTCGGCTTATGCATAAACTGACTCAATATGCTAACACTATAGCATATATCCACCCTTGTGAGTGTTGCATAGTTCAAACTTCCAACCAAGCTTTGATAGCTTGTGATGTCTTCAATTGGCTCTCCTTCATAAGCACTAAGCTTATGATTTTGCTCCATAGGTGTACCTGCACACTTTGTATTTTCCATCTTGAACTTGACGAGCATGTCATGGACATACTTCCTTTGTGTGATGTATATACCTGAATCTGTGTAGATCAACTCCAATCCAAGAAAATAAGTGAGTGGTCCGAGGTCACTTATTTTGAACTCCTCCTTCATTTGACTCTTTACCTGTTTGATTCCTTCAAGATCATTGCCTGTGATAATAATATCATCAACATACACACATAAATAGATCACTTCAGATCCATTCCTCTTTATGAACAAAGAGGTATCCGCCTTGCTAGCTTTGAATCCTTGGTCCTGCAAATAAGTAACCAATCTGAAATTCCAAGCTCTTGGAGCTTGCTTCAATCCATACAAAGCTTTCTTTAGTTTGCATACATAGTTAGGATGATGTGCATCCTCATATCCAGGAGGTTGTGCCATATACACTTCCTCAGAAATCCATCCATTCAAGAAAGCATTCTTTACATCAAGTTGATAAAGATTCCAATTTCTAGATGCAGCAAGACTTATGAGAACCCTAATTGTAGGCATTTTTGCAACAGGAGAGAAAGTCTCCTCATAATCAATACCATGGGTTTGAGCAAACCCTTTAGCAACTAACCTTGCTTTGTGTCTATTTATACTTCCATCTGGATTCCTCTTGATTTTGTATATCCATCGAGATCCGATTATCTTCATAGATGGCTTGTTAGGTACAAGCTCCCAAGTGTCATTCTCCTTCAAGGCTTCCATTTCTTCATCCATTGCATCTCTCCAAGCTTTCTTGCTTTGTGCTTCTTCGAATGTGGTAGGTTCTTCATTGGTTGAATCCTTTGCAATGTAGATTGAGTGCTTGGTGACCAAAGAAGTATCATAACCAAACCTCTCTGGTTTCTTCTTCTCCCTCGAAGACCTTTTAAGTGGTTGATGTGAGCTCTCGGGTCCATATGTAGCATCCTGCATCTTTGCTTTACCTTTGTTCTTCCATAGCTTTAGTCTTTCCAAGTCTTCTAGGTCAATCTCCGAATCACTTTCTTCAATCTGCTTTGGCTCCTTTGGTTGAAGTGATGGAAAATCTTCATCCAAGTCATATGGCAGCTTCACTTTCCTGTCATCATCAAACCATGATTTGTTTTCATCAAAAATTACATCTCTACTCACAGAAAATCCTTTATTGGTTGGATTGTACAATCTATATCCTTTTTGGTTTTGATCATAACCAATGAATACACACTTCTCTGCCTTGGGATCCAATTTCCCTCTTACTTGAGAAGGAATGTGAGCATAGGCTAAGCATCCAAAGATTTTACAATGCTCTAGACTAGGTCTTCTTCCATTCCACACTTCATATGGAGTGGTTCCATCTAGTGACTTAGATGGAAGTCTATTTATGAGATATGTGGCTGTCGACACAGCCTCTGCCCATAGGTAGTTCGGCAATCCCTTTTCGTTGAGCATGGACCTTGCAGCTTCGACGATAGCTCTATTCCTCCTCTCTGCTACACCATTGAGTTCAGGTGTATACCTTGTAGTGACTTCCCTTTTAATGCCTCTTTCATGCAAGAAGGCATCAAATTCAGAAGAGAAGTATTCTCCTCCACCATCTGATCTGAGTCTTTTCAAAGTCCTACCTGTTTGATTTTCAACAAGAGCAATATACTTCTTAAAGCAATTAAACACTTCATCCTTGTGCTTCATGAAAAACAGAATGGTCCACCTGCTACAATCATCTATGAAAGACACATAATATCTTGAGCCTGATATAGATGGCTCCTTACTTGGACCCCACACATCCGTGTGCACTAGATCCAAAGGATTTTGATACATATATCCTTTCTTATTGAAAGGTTGTCTATGAGCCTTGCCGAGTTGACAAGCTTCACACTTATAAATCATGTGTTGCCTTGTGATATTAGGCAAACCAAGTACACTTTGGTCCCTGCAAATCTGTTTGAGTGTCCTCTCACCAATGTGAGCAAGCCTTTTGTGCCATATCTCCAACTCTGTTAGAGTTTGAGATCCATAGCTAAACAAAGTTATGTTCTTTGTATCTTCCACTTCAAAAGTGAAAAGCCTTCCTGTCTTTTCTCCTTTGGCAATCCTTCGAAAGCCTTGCCTTGGGTCTTCAACATATGCTCCAAATCGATTGAATCTAACCTGCAATCCTTTTTCAACAATCTGTCCAACACTTATTAAATTTTTGGTAATTGTAGGGACATACAAGACTTTGCTTAAGAGGTTCATATTCCCATCTGATGTCTTCACATTACCTATCTTCTCCACTGAGTGCTTTGTGTCATCTCCTGTCTGCACTTCATGCTTGTTATGAGGATCTTCCAAATCAGAAAGTAAAGCCACATTTCCTGCTACATGGTTCGAGCATCCCGAATCAATGTAAAATATGTGATCATCATCCTTACCCTTCTTTGTTGATAGATTCATAATCAATAATGAATCTTCTTGACTTTGGTCCTCTGCATAGTTATTGTAATCTCTTCTTCCTCTATGGCCACTTTGATAGTTGTTGTTGTTGTTGTAATTGTTGTTGTAGTAGTTGTTGTTGTTGTAGCCTCCATTGTACCTACCTCTATTTGATCCATAGCCACCTCTATTGAATCCTCTTCCTCTTGAGTTCCTTGGATTCCTGAAACATTCTTCAGTAGTATGGTTAGATAAGCCACATATGTTGCAAGGTTGAGATGATTGGAATCTCCCCCTGCCTTGCTTTCCACCTCTGCCTCTTCCTCTAGCTCTTCCTCTACCTGCAAAGTTTGCTTGGAAAGAGCTTCCTTCATCTTCATTCTTCCTATTCTTTGACTTGTCCTTGACCTTAGCTTTATCAGAATATAAGGCAGAAGTTTGATTACCTCTTGAGGACTCACCACCTTTGCTAATCTTTGCTTCATGAGTGAAGAGTTGGCCCATGAGTGTGTTGAGGTCGGGTACATGCATATCCATGTATAAATCCATGGCTGTTGTGAATGACTCCCACTTGTCGTCTGCTTTGATTCCATTCATGATTTGTCTTATGATTTGCTCCTCTTCAATTACCTCTCCAATGCTTCCAAGTTGGTCGGAAATCTCCTTCATCTTTGTGACATAATCAGTCACATTTTGCTTCGGGCTTTTCTTCATTGTTGTGAACTCCATCCACAATTGGTTCTTCCTTGCTCGAGTGTTGGAAGAGAAGAAAGAAGCAAGTGCATTCCAGGTTTCTCTTGATGTCTTGCATCCCTTGACATGAGGTAAAAGAAAATCAGAGATTGAGTTTAGAATATAAGACCTTGCAAGTGCATCCTTCGAACACCAATTCGAAAGTCCTTCCACTTCTTCATGTGATGGTTGCCCTTTGTTCCTCATGGTTGGCATTGCTTCATCTCCGGATATGAATCCATAGAGATTCCTTCCTTGAAGGTAAGCCTCCATCCTTAGAGACCATGCCGGGTAGTTGTTTCGATCCAATTTGTCAATTGTTGATGGAAATCCATCTCCCATGTTGCTTGACTATGCTCTGATACCACTGTGAAGAGAGATGGTGGATGCAATCCAAAGATGAGTAGGTGCCGCTACAACCAGCTTCACACCAGCCAACTGAGACTTCAGAGTTGATTAGTAGACCCTTTGAGCTTCCTAAATCCACCAAAATATCAGCCAAGTACTTTGGAACATGTATCCCAAAAGTTTAAGTCAAGACCGACAAGTTGCGAAATGACTAGCTCCCAAAACTTGCTATTTTTGGACATACACCTGCTAGAAAAAATGAACAGTGCTCTCAACCTGTAAGGAATTAGAAAAATTCCTTTTGGGCATAGCAAATAGACTTAGCAAGCTTCCTATTCCAAGTTAAAACACTTCAAATGATGGACTGAGCACTGAGAACAAGTTTCATCAAGTTCTGGAACATTCCCACAATTCTCGGGGCTCTGCAGAGATAGACCAGTAAGCAGTAAAATGCAGATATCTCCAAAAGTATAAATCCAATGACCTTGAAAGTTTACAGGTAGAAACTAAACAGTGAGAGCTATCCAACGCACTTTAAAACACTGAAAAATGTTCAGTAAAACTCGAGATATGACCTTCTGAAGTTACTGCTCTGAGTGAGTATAGCAGAGAACAAAACAGAGAGGTAGATGATAATAAATGTATAGATTCACATATGATTACAACCACATTGGCAATGAATCTTTGCACAATGGGAGTAGAATGATAGAGCTATGGAGTAAGCTCTTCAATCTCTACAAAATGACATGAAGTGGTCACGTACAAGGCTTGCTAATCGCCTCTTCCTTCTTGCTCCTTTTATAGCTATTCTTGGAGGGAGTTTTGAATTCGAATTCGAATGGCTCCACCTAAAAGTGATCCCCAAAGTTAGGAGAGATTCCCTCAGCTCAAAAATTCGTGATTTTGGTAGTTGGAGCCACGAATTTGCTTTTACATCATGGATGAGGTAAGCCATCCTTTTACTTTTTTCTTTTTCCATTTACAAGAGATAAAATGTACTCTTTTACAAGAGGTGTTCACATGACTACTCATGTGACTTACAAATGAGGATAATATCAAGCATATCAAGCATGTAGGCTTGGGCAAAATGCACCAACAACTTGCATGTCCATGTAGAGGTCCATGGCTGTGGTGAAATCTTCCCATTTGTCATCAGACTTTATTATATTGATCATTGGCCTTATTATTTGCTATTCATCAATGACTTCTCCAATGCTTCCAAGTTGTTCTACTATGTCCATTGTTTTGGTGACAAAATCAGTTACACTGTGCTTAGGCATCTTCTTTAGTGTGCTGATTTCCATCCATAGTTGATTCTTCCTTGCTTTGGTACTTGATGAGCATAATGCTTCAAAAGCATTCCAAGTGTCATGAAGTTTTTCATTTCTTGATATGTGGAAGTAAAAAAATAGAGATGGATTTGAGAATATATGACCTTGCTAGAACATCCTTTGGACACCATGTATTTAACCTCTCTTATTCTTCTTGTGTTGTGTGGCCTTTGCTTCCGAGGATTCGCATCATCACATCTCCAGATATGTAACCATAGATGTTTCTCCCTTGAAGATAAGCTTCCATTCTTAGTTAGCAATTTGAATATTTGCCTCGATCCAATTTGTCTATGGATGAAGGAAATCCATTTCCCATGTTGACTAGTTGCTCTGATACCACTGTGAGGAGATGAAGAGATATGTCCAAAGATGAGTTCGTGCTCCACAAAACTTGCTCTACACTAGCCAATCTAACTTCATAGATGCTTAGTAGACTTTTTAGCTTTCAAAATATGCTTATGGAATCATTTATCTCTTTGGAGTATCACTAGACTAAAAATTTTGCATCAAAATAGATAACTTATACTTGCAAGAAATGTGAAAAACTTTCTATTTCTAGATTGAAGGGGTTCTATATTATGCTCAAAGCTCACAACCTAGTAGGAATTGCGAAGAGAGCTTTTGCACACATGTCACTGAAGTGTATATCTAACTAAAATAAGTCATCGCATGAATGTATCTACAACATACAAAGAGAAATGAGTTTCGAAATCAAAAGGGCCACCCTCACTTTTTCTCGATCTAAAAGATGTGTAAACATAGTCACATACTTTGCTCCACATCTCAACATCTATAGAATCAAATGTGATGAAATTTCATAGTAGGTACTAGAAACATCAATCTAACTAACCCAAGTCAAAGTATAGAAAAAAAGTGAGTACATGTATTACCACTAGAATGTAGAAAGATAAGTGAACCATTAGGCCAATAGGCATATATACAAGCTGAGGTAAAAAGACCTCATAAAGAGGGAAAAAAGCAACCCGGCAATCCTGGTGTCTTCACACACATCACTACCTAAAGATATCAATAGGCACAAGGTCTAGGGTGGTCACACATATGGTGTAATCATCGAGTTGAGGTTGCCCATGTGACCATGTTGGGGGTTGCCCTTCATGGCAGAGTCAGCAAATAGATCATTTAAGAGAGAGGTCATTCATGATATAGGAGTCTTTCATGATTGGATTGATCCACCCAATAGATCAATTAGTCTTTCATAATTGGTGGTCATCCATTAGATGTGAATCATGGGTTGGTTTTCTACTAGGTAGCAAGTCAAAGTCAACTATGGATTTACTAGCTATCAACTCAAATATGGGTTTACCAACTAGCAAGTCTAAGTCGCCCATGATTAGATGGGTGTTGCTGATGAGCAGTCTCCCATGTACTATATTTTTCCTACTGTTGGACATGGAATCCTGCAATATTTGGAACGGACCATAAGTGATAATGACCATGCTTAGTAATCATCCCCATATTGTCTAGAACCACATTTCTTTTTCCATATAACCACAAAAACTATAGTTGACACTTAAGTTCTTCACTCACATGCTAGAGGGTATCCATGACAATACTTCCAATTCTAATCCACCCATGGAGGGAGATCAATGAGCATTGATCTTTCTGATTGCATCTGTATCACTTCCTATAGTGACTACATCCTCCACATATACACATAGGTATATGACCTCTAAATGGTTCCTCTTAATGAAGAGGGAAGGATCTACCTTACTTAATATAAAACCTTTATCCTAAAAGTAATAGACAAGTCTATGATTCAAAGCTCTAGGAGCTTGCTTCAAGCCATACAAGGCTTTTCTTAACCTGCATACATATTTTGGATATGACTTATCATCAAGACCAGGAGGTTAAGACATGTATACCTCCATTGAAATCCGACCATCTAGAAATGATTATTTTACATCCATTTGATATATCTTCCAGTTCTAGGAAGATGCAACACTCATGAGTACTCTAATTATAGAACTTTTTGCCACATGTGAGAATGTCTCTTCATAACCATTAGCTTGGATTTTAGCAAAACCCTTGGGTACAAGACTTGCTTTGTACCTATTAATTGAGCAATCATAATTCTGCTTTACCTTTTAGATCCATCTTGAGCCATGACCTTCATAGATGGTTTTTTGGGAAGCGAATCCCAATTCTATTTTTCTTGTAGAGCTTCTATCTGTTCTTTCATGGCATCTCTTCATTCTAGTTTCTTTTTATCCTCTTCATATGTTGATGGTTCTTTAGATTTTGATTCTTGTGCTATGTATATTGAAGGCTTGATGACTACAAAGGTGTCATAATCATACCGTTCTCGCTTCCATTTCTCTCTAATAGAACTCCTTATAGTTTGTTGAGATGACTTTGCCACATCTCTCATCTCTTGCACTTTTGCTTTGCCTTTGGAGTTCCAAGAGTTGATTTCCCTTATTGGAGTCTTGTGATCTTCTTCATAATCACTCTAGTCCTCATGTGTATGCTCACTTCTCTTTGACAATGCTAGAAACGTCCTCTAGGTCATAGACATGTTTGATTTTCCTACAATCATCCTCAAATCAAGATTTCTTTTCATAAAAAAACAACGTCTACTTACAGTAAAACCTCTATTGCTTGGATTATATAGCATATAACCTTTCTAATTAAAGATGTAGCCAATTAATATGCATTTCTCTACCTTTGGATCGAATTTGCCTTTGATTTGTCAAGGTATCTGTGCATATGCTATGCACCCAAAGATCTGGCAATGATCAAGGCTAGGTCTTCTTCCATTCCATGCTTCACATGGTATCATCTCATCTAATGCTTTTGATGGGATTTTATTGATGAGATAGCTGGATGTGGATATAGTCTCTTCCCATAGGTAATTGAGCAACTTCTTCCCATTTAGCATTGATCTTCGAGTCTCCACTATGGTTCTATTTCTTATCTCTACCACTCCATTTTTCTCTGGAGTTCACTTGCTTGTAATCTCTCTTTTGATTCCTCTCTCTTGGAGATGGGAATCAAAGTCATGGGAGAAATATTATCCCCCTCCATATGACCTTAGCCTCTTCAAAGTCTTACCTATTCCATTTTCTACAAGTGCTAGATATTTCTTGAAACAAGAGAACTCTTTATCTTTATGCTTCATAAGATATAGTATTTTCCATTTGCTACAATCATCAATGAATGGCACATAATACTTGGATCTACGGAATGATGGCTTCTTGATTGGTCTCCATGCATCTATATGGACTAGCTTCAATAGGTCTCCATGAATGTATCCCTTCTTTGTGAATGGTTTTCTATGAGACTTGCCCAATTGGCAAGCAATACATTTGTGAATCGTGTGTTGTTTGGAGATATCTTGTAGGCCAAGCACACTCTGATCCCTAATAGTTTTCTTCAACGATCTTTGACCTATATGAACTAACTTTTTCTACCAAAATGTCCAATTTTGATAAGGTTTGACTAACATAATTAAACAATTCAATATTTGTAGTATCTTAGAGCTCAAATGTAAATAATGCACCTAAATTTTCTCCTTTCGCTATCCTCTTGAATCCCTAATGTGGATTATCAACAGATACTCCATTGTTTGTGAATCTATCCTCCAATCCTTTTTCAACAATTTGACTCACACTTATGAGGTTTTTAGTGATGGTTGGCACATACAATACCTTATTCAATAGGTTCATATTACCATCTAAAGTCTTCACATTTCCTATCTTCTCCGTTGGATGCCTTTTGTAATCTCATGTTTGGAATTCATGTCTATTCCTTGGGTCCTTCAAGTTACAAAGTAGAGCTACATTCCTTGATACATGATTTGAAGAACCTAAGCCTATATAAAATACATGTTCATTTTCTTTACCTTGCATCATGGTCATATTAATCAAAAGTAATCAATCCTCTTGAGTTTGATGATCTACATAATTTTTGTAGGCTCTCCTTCTTCTCTATCCTCCTTGATAAGTATTATCCATTTTTGTTGTTGAATCTACCTCTTGAGCTTCCATAGCCTCCTTTGTTGTAGCCTCTTTATCTTTGTTTTCTAGGATTCTTGAAGCAATTTTGAGTAATGTGATTTGTTAGACCACATATGGCACATGGAGAGGAGCTTTGAGATTTCCACCTACCTTGCCGTCCTCCCCTTTCTCTTCCTCTTGATCCTTTACCTCTTTCATTGGGCATCTTCTTGAGTGTGGTGGACAAGGAGCATCAAAAGGTGATGGAGGATGAGATCAAGGATATAGAGGAAAACCATATATGGGAGTGGATACCAAAAGCAGAAAGAATGAAGGGATTCTCATAAACACATGGCATAAATTATGAGGGGACTTTTAACTTTTTGGCAAAGGATGTCACAACAAGCCTGCTAATTACAATTTCTACCACAAGTAAATGTCATATGTATTAACTTGATGCTAAGATTGCTTTCCTAAACTGAGAGCTCAAGGAGAAAGACTACATGTACCAATGAGTTTAAAGAAAATTGTAATCCATATTATGTGTATAGATTGTAGAGCGCCATTTTTGGATTAAAGCGAGCATGTAGGGCTTGGAATCAAAGACTAGTTGAATGCCATCATAACGGTGGATTCCATGTAAGTGAGTCTCATGCGTCCTTATCTATAAAGAGGGCTGAAGGAAAAGTTGTAAAACTATGCATATATGTGGATGATATTATTTTTAAAGGTGATGAATAACAAGTATAAAGAAGATCTAAGAAAGTTGGGCAATGCGTTTGAGATATGAGAGCTTGAGGTCCTGAAATGGGTTTTAGGTGTTGAAGTGGTATATATACATGATAGAGTATATCTAATTCATAGGAAGTATTTACTTGATGTGTTGTACAAGTGTGGAAGGAGTGGATGTAAGCCAATCTCACATGCCATGGACAAATTTATGAACTTATTTCTAGGTCAAGGAGAAAGGGTTGAAGACACAACTTCATAGACATATCAAAAATTCATTGATTTATGCCACCATCAGTTGAAATTCACCTATCTTATATTGTTGTTGTTCTTTAAAATTGCATGCTTCTACTCATGATCATCTTAATGCACAAGAAGAGCTTCGAGGTTCATAAATCACACAAGTGAGAAGTTTCATCTCTTTGCATAAAGGAAGAGATTTGTTATCGTTGGGAGGATGCTTTCTTGGTCCGCATTTCCATCTATTGTAGACTAGCTCAAAACCAAATGGTACATCAATACATTAAATACGAGCATCTCACCAACTATGAGGAAATCAAAATTGGTTTTTTCCAAATAAATGCACCTAGAAACACATGAAAGAGTATTAATCAGCTTGGAATCTTGCAACTCGAACTAGTTGAATCTTTTATGAGTTGTGTACTAAATGTAAAGGCATATGAAAAATGATTGAAAAAAGCATTGAGAAGTACTTTCCAGTCATCCAACTAATGGTTATCTCTTTGCATCAAGTATTGGAGCTTACCCTTAAACATGTTGCACGTGCAATCACATCATTCATTCATTGAAACCTCAAAGCCCATAGAAGTGTAAAAAAAAAATTCTAAAGATTAGACTTTTACCAATCTTATTCAACACTTCGAACTCTATGAAAATATGGAAAGGGTTGAGAACTAGCTTCAAATGCATCATTTGTTTCAATCAACATGGATCTAGAGATGATGAAGATTTTTACATTATAACTCATTGGATCCTTACATACTAGCATATAATAGAGTAACAAAAAGGATGAATAGGAATATTTGAGATCAAGAAGTCTCTACATTACATCATGCAAAACTCACGAAATCTATTTGGGTAGAAGTAGTCCTAAGTTTTGTTGATGTGATAAACATATCATGTACTATTATCAAATATTCAAAAGTGCCAAACGAGGAACTGATTATGAAGCAATCATATTATGATTATATTCAATTTCTTGGTTGTGAGAATTATTTCCATGTTCCAAAACATCTGAAACAAAAATTAGACACTAAATCTTGAAAATGCAATCTTCTAAGATGTGGATTGCATGATCACTTTAATTATACATTGGGATCTTGAAACAGTATACCTAATCATAAATCATGGTGCAATTTTTAATGAGGCTAAGATGCATAAATATACCATAAAGGAGATCAATGTGCGAAGTGTTGAATTTGATTTTGTCAGTCCTTGCTCATATGCAAAGGAATATGATTTGTAAGATTATTTATGAAAAATGTTCAACAGAAGGTTGGAAATTCTCTGGTTGAACAAGCATTGATGTTCTTCAAATGTCTTAGATTTTGCCAATACATTTGTTCAAGGTCTAGATTTGTTACGTTGATAGATGTTGGTGAGCCTTTTGTCATAGATAAGCTATGTAGGTACATGATCATCTCCATTGGAACCATGCGATGGAGAGAAAAATCTATTCTTCTTAAATGAAAATTGGATCAAAATTATTTTGTTGCATTCATGAAGTCCAAAGTCTATTCCAAGGAAAACGAGGATCAATCTCTCTACATTAAGAGATTCCCATATGACAATCTAATATTATTCATACGTTACTTTGATTGCCAAGAAGTCCTTCGAAGTCTTGTCTCTCGTGAAGAGAAGACTGAGTAAAAATTTAAAGTGAAATATTGGGGAGATTCCAAACATATATCTTGTGTAAGGGCTTCTCTTGATAGGGTAAAGGATGCATATACTTGTCGCAAAGTGAGCATATATTCAAATCATCTCATACTTCCAATATGCATGTTGGAAAGGCATTGAGAAAGCCATTTCTCATGTATCCATAAAGGTAATGAAGGATGATTGCATGGAATCCATTGTGAAGAAGTAATTTGTGTTATGGATATCTTATAGTTCTAATACTGGTAGTCTCATCCATGTTTGGCAGCATTTTTAGTGGTAGGTGTGCGTACATATATGTCTAATCCAAACAAAACGACTTAAGGCTATTTCAAAAGAGGCTATTTGTTGGAGATATAATCTAAAAAAAGTATAACTATTTACACTATATAAGTAGAGCACGTTGCAATTAGTTGTGCATGTAAGGAGGCATTGTGGTTTTTCGAGATTGGCTTTTGACATGGTGAAACTCAACATCTACCTTGATTACTAAGTGCTCGTTAGAGTGCTTTTGCATTTGTTGAGAATTTAAGCTCATGAAAAGACCAAGGATGTTGAGGTTTGGTATTACTTTATCCATGACTGCTTAGCTACTAAGAACATTACCGAAAAGGGTTCTCATTCAAGCAAATAATGTTGTGATCAAGGATCTACCACAAGGGAAGTTTTTTTCTTAATACAAAAAAAAAGAAATATTTTTGGTTGGATCCCACTCTCCCCTATATGCTTCAATTAGATAGAAATTACAAGTGAAAGCACAATTACCACACATGGACCCTCTATATCCCAGGTGAAAAGGGTTCGTCAGATTAGATATAGATACAACTAGATCCATGAAGGCCAAATTTTACAATAACCTACCGAAGGGTATAGTTATTCTAGACCCACTAGCCAAAAGTCGTTGACTTTGATTTGTGTAGATCTAAATTATTTTGAATCAAAGTATGCTCACATTTTTCAAGTGTATGAAGAATGCCTGTTAGAGTCTGTGGAACACAGAATAACACTTTGCAAAGACATTAACCTGCAGACAGATCCAAATGAAAAGGAGTATACTCTTGGAGCATGAGAAAACACTTACATTTGGTAGAAGTGGAGATGGGACACTTGACAAGTAACATGAGAGAGCTCCTTAGCAAGAAGGTGATGAATGAAACGTTTCCGAGAATCAAGATTCATGAAGATTCACTCCCTTGGATTCTAAACTCTGACTCAAAATTACGGCTTTTATCTTTGTGGCAGTGTACATCATAAACTCAAGTACTCGCTTTCTATAAAATTAGAGTATGATCACATAAAAGCTTGGCTTGTTCCAAGACTACTAGTATCTACTTCCGAAACAAGTCGGAATTATTGGATCATCTTCACTTCTTTACTACATCCGCCAACACACCTCGTAGGGTTCTGTGTCCCTTAATGTCAATATCCTACCAATATAGACATTGCAGCTCTGCCAAAGGATCAAGACTCCAAGTGCTTCATGTAGGGAATTTCTCATAGATGAGCCTATAGGTCATTTTTATAGGCTCACTACTATAGATCCCATAAAAATTCCGTTTGGGATTGGGGATGTAACATATATACTAAAGTTAAAATGCTTTCAAGTGTGTACAAAGAAGATGATAAATGAACCAAAATCTAAGAATAATATCATATGAAGGTGGTAGAATTCTCAATAAAACTACTAGAACAAACAAGATGATATATGAAAATATGTTTAAGGATAACATCATTCGAAGGTGCTAAAATTCTCATAATTTAGGCATGTGTTCTTGATTTAGGATCCTTCTATTCGATTTATCAATTCTTTTTTCTTTGAGTTCCATTTGCGAAAAGTTCAATGTGAAGTGTAAGAAACGAAATTCAAATGAATATCAAGATAGAATAAATTAAACAAACTAAAATAAAACGATTATTTGAGAAAGAATATGTTAAAGTTGAGGATGATTGGGATGCTTATGAATAATTAAACTTGGAATATTAGGTGTAATACGTGAATTGAAATTGATTAGGGAATAATTGAGCTAAGAATGACTGAGCTGAAATGGGACATCAAAAGTTTTCACTTTGATATTAATTATTTAGAATATTAATATGTTTTGGATAAAATAATTTGAGATTTCCAGTGAAAATGTTTTAGAGATCACATGTGCGAAAACACTCAAAATGGAGAATAGTACAACAAAAAGTCTGAATCTGGATTAAATATGGATTGAGAGTAGGAATCTCTAGAACACCTATGAGACCACAAATTCGGATGATTATATTTGAAATAACTAATAAAAAATGTGCTATGTTTGACGACTCCCAACATATGTATTTTTACAAACTATACAAAGCTTGAATGAATGTACCTTAAAGTTCTTGTAATACCCGTGTTTACCAGTTAATTCTTGACCAAAACGATTGTGGATCATTGAGGCTAGCACATCATAAAGTGATGATCTATTATTGAAGTGAAAAATACCAAAATTGTAGCATTTAATTTTGTAGCACAAATAGACTAATCCGACCCATGGAGGGAGATCGAGGAGCTTGTTGGTAAATTTTTTATACTAACACAACCTATTATCTAAAGCAGTTAAAATCACAAGATTTTGATGAGTAGACATTGTATATGCTGACATTATGGAAAACTTCATTTGATGTATTCTCCAAGGAATGTAAACAATCTAGTAAGAGCACATCATAAGAACGAGCTCATGAGGAAATGAATTATATGTATGTGCGCAGAGACAAATGTGTAGAAAGAGTTCCAGAGGTAGAGGCAATAGAAGGAAAAGTAATCTAGGAGACAATAAGTGGTGCTTTTATCAAGGAGAGGCTCCCATTAGCAAGTTGGTGGGTGGCAACAAGTCTAGGGAGGTCACACATATGGCAAAATCATTGAGTTTGAGGTTGGCCATGTGACCATGTTGATGGTTGCCCCTCATGGTGAAGTCAGTCATGGATAATTTATCCCAGAGTTCATTCATGATATGGGAATCTTTCATGGTTGGATTGATCCACCCAATTGATGAATTAGTATCTCATGATTGATGGTCACCCATTAGATGCGAATCATTGGCTGGTTGTCTACCAACTAGGAAGTCAAAGTTAACTATGGATTTACCAAAAAATGAATTATATGTATGTGTGTAGAGATGAATGGCTAGAAACAATTCAAGAGCTACAGGTAATGGAAGGAAAAGTAATCTAGGAGATAATTAGTGGTGCTTATTATCAAGGCGATGTTCCCATCAGCAAGGTGGTGGGTGGGACCAAGTCTAGGGTGGTCACACATATGGTGAAATCATCGAGTTTGAAGTTGCCCATGTGACCATGTTGTTGGTTGGCCCTCACGCTGGAATGAGCGATTGGATCATTTAGCCTAGAGGTCATTCATGATATGGGAGTTTTTCATGGTTGGATTGATCCACCTAGTTGATGAATTAGTCTTTCATGATATGGGAGTCTTTCATGAATGGTGCTCACCCATTAGATGCAAGTCATTGGCTGGTTTTCTACCTATTACCATATGTTTTGGATAAAAGAATTTGAGATTTCCAGTGAAAATGTTTTAGAGATCACATGTGCGAAAACACTCAAAATGGAGATTTAGTACAACAAAAAGTATGAATCTGGATTAAATAAGGATTGAGAGTAGGAATCTTTAGAACACCTATGAGACCACAAAATCGGATGATTATATTTGAAAACTTCATTTGATGTATTCTCCAAGGAATGTAAACAATCTAGTAAGAGCACATCATAAGTACGAGCTCATGAGGAAATGAATTATATGTATGTGCGCAGAGACAAATGTGTAGAAAGAGTTCCAGAGGTAGAGGCAATAGAAGGAAAAGTAATCTAGGAGACAATAAGTGGTGCTTTTATCAAGGAGAGGCTCCCATTAGCAAGTTGGTGGGTGGCAACAGGTCTAGGGAGGTCACACATATGGCAAAATCATTGAGTTTGAGGTTGGCCATGTGACCATGTTGATGGTTGCCCCTCATGGTGAAGTCAGTCATGGATAATTTATCCCAGAGTTCATTCATGATATGGGAATCTTTCATGGTTGGATTGATCCACCCAACTGATGAATTAGTATCTCATGATTGATGGTCACCCATTAGATGCGAATCATTGGCTGGTTGTCTACCAACTAGGAAGTCAAAGTTAACTATGGATTTACCAAAAAATGAATTATATGTATGTGTGTAGAGATGAATGGCTAGAAACAATTCAAGAGCTACAGGTAATGGAAGGAAAAGTAATCTAGGAGATAATTAGTGGTGCTTATTATCAAGGCGATGTTCCCATCAGCAAGGTGGTGGGTGGGACCAAGTCTAGGGTGGTCACACATATGGTGAAATCATCGAGTTTGAAGTTGCCCATGTGACCATGTTGTTGGTTGGCCCTCATGCTGAAATGAGCGATTGGATGATTTAGCCTAGAGGTCATTCATGATATGGGAGTTTTTCATGGTTGGATTGATCCACCTAGTTGATGAATTAGTCTTTCATGATATGGGAGTCTTTCATGATTGGTGCTCACCCATTAGATGCAAGTCATTGGCTGGTTTTCTACCTATTACCATATGTACAAATTGCAAAACAACTCAAATATGGATTTACCAACTAGCAAGTCAAATTCACCCATGATTGCATGGATATTGCTGATGAGCGGTCTCCCATGTACTCAATTTTTCTTACTATTTGAAATGGAATCGTCCAATATTTGGAATTGACCAAAAGTGATAATGACCATGCTTAGTACGCATCCACGTGAAAGTGAGGTGACAAATTTTTGAATCGGACAAAGTTAAGTTAAACGTTTCCAAGTTAAGCTATATGCAATTAAAGTTTCCCTGCAATGATAGTCACACTCCTATAAAATGGTGATTGTCTAAAGAAAATTTGTTCGATTGGGTATGGTTCTTTGAGGTACATGTAGGTAAGATAATAAATAAGGTAAAAGATGGGAGAGTGATGAAGACACTTGGATGATGGGTCTTCCAAGGGAAAAGGTAGTTTCCACACGACTGTTGTCTGTAGGCATATTAACTCAAAGTTCCGAAGTGATTGAATACTTTTATAGTGTGCAAGGCTTTGAATAAACTAGACAAGCCAAATTCCATGCTTGACCATACACATATGAATTTGTCTGGAACCACAAGGTCTTGTTGGTCTCTCTGCAAAGATCTATGTAAGGATGGATCGAGAGACACATAGGGTCATGAGAGAGAGAGAACTATTTCATCGAGCATTTAAGGAAAACCAAGCATATGCACTTCTTCAACGTGTTTCAATAAGAGGAAAGTATCATGTGGGAAAGAGCAAAGAATTACCTTTCGTAAGTAGAAGACTCTAAGTGTGGCGACTATGTGGGGGTGGTGACTACAAATAATACTTCATTATCTTTCCAATAGCTATCAGCCTACGAAATGTAATGTAGGGAATTACATGAAACAACTTCAGAAAAATCCATTTTCTTTGAAAGGCTTAATAAGCGATAGCATGGAGAAGAAATGGAGCCTTAAGGGTAATCTCGAAATAGATATGTCTCATCTAGATCATCGGCCAGCTCAACCATGTTCTCCTCTACTTGGGTATGTGTAGAGTGGTCCTTATATGTTAATGTACAACGGGATACACCTCAAGTGACCCTTCACCCTCAAAGCTGACTCTTCATCTTTCTCGTTCCTTTGCCTTCCATCTGCCATGGATTTCGGTGCTTCAACTTCTTAATTTGGATAAGATCCCCAGTTTTTTTACTCTTTCAAGCCATATTAAACCTTCACACATTCACTTCAATGCTTGAATTCCTTATGGTTGGCCATGAACCTTGAACCCTCAAGAATACATACATACATACATACATACATACATACATACATACATACATACATACATACGTACATACATACATACATACATACATACATTCATACGTACATACATACATACGTACATACATACATACATACATACATACATTCATACGTACATACATACATACATATATACATACATACATACCTACTTACATACATACATACATACATACATACATGCATGCATGCATATGTACATACATACATACAAACATATACATATATACATGCAGACAAACATGAATACATAGACACATGCATAAATATAGACATACATACATACATACATACACACACAATCCAGCATGCATATGTGTGTGTATGTATGTATGTATGTCTTGATTGGGAGCACCTTGTATTTCTTCAATGGTTTGAGACGGCAAGTTGTATTGTCATTGGGCGCATCATGCCATTTAGATGGCTCAGAAGAGTAAAAAAGTCAGGTTAGAATTTAATTAATAAAAATCTCTGAGCTTTCGTTAACTAAGATTTACAATTAACTATAATGGAAAGGACCATCTACAAACTCTATTCGTGTTGACTTCATTATTGTCTAAGTGAAATACTCCATTGTTGGCCATGTGTCTTCTCGAGAGATAGCTCAAGTCAATTTTGATAAGTTGCCAAGTTCTGGCAACTTTGGGAAATTCGGTAGTCTTGCGAAATAACAATTGACGCCTATTTTATGAGAATGAGATCCCATAGATGACGAAGATGAACAAACTTCTTAGGATCCTCTCCTTATATTGAACATGCAGTGTTCAAGGTCCTCATGGGGCATGTTAAATTGTTGATGCACCTCTGGGTGCAATTACATTTGGGGAAGAGGTTCCCCTTAGCAAAATATGCTCCATAACAAAATTTGTATATCTTCACAAATTCTTCTTGATAAATAAGATAAAAAGCCAATGACAATGTACGATAAAGCCTTTAAAGAATAAGGCCAGACTAATGTAGTTTTGATCATTGAGGTTACAGAACCATAAAATATGCGAATTAAAAGTTAAAAGCTTGTGATATGGCTCATGAGTAAGGGATCATGAATTATGATTATGTGGGAATCACAATAGTAGCATAAACTAGCTCAACATACAAAGGTACCATAAGTAAGTCAATAAGTAACAATAAGGAAATGCATCCTGGAGTGCATTCCGTAAGCTTTTGTAAATCACTCCTCCCACAATGTTACCACACTTAGACTCTTCCGGTCACAAGAGATGATACTTTCGTCTTATTGTAACACCTTCTAAAAGTGCATCTGCTTGGTTGACCTCAAATGCTCGATGAAAAATTCCTCTCTCTCTCTCTCTCTCTCTCTCATATTCCCTTTAGTGTCTCTGGATCGAACCTTACATAGATCTTTGGAGGAAGAGCAACAAGACCTATCTCTTCTTGGATACAAATCCATATGTGTAATGTCAAGGTTGGATTTTGATTTTTCTAGTTTATTCAAAGCCTTGCACACTATAAAAGTGGTCAATCACTTGGGAACGTTGAGGCAATTAGCGTAGAGACACCAATCGTGTGGAAACTACCTTTTCTCTTGGAAGACCCATCATCTAGTTGTCTCCTTCACTCCCATCTTTCTCATTATTTACTATCTTACCTACCCGTACTCCATCAAAGAACCACACCCAATTGACGGAGTGCCTTTAGTCAACTACCATTTTATAGGAGGGTGGCCATCATTGCTGGGAAACACTACTTGCATATAGGCAACTCCCCCCCCCCCCCCTTTGATGATGGGTGACATCTTAAATGGGAGAAGTTTAACTTTAGTTTAGCTAATTCAGATACATTTTGTGACTTGACTCTCGTAGGGGTTCATACTATTGGAGTTTGAGGTCTGCAAAAGCACACAAACAACACAAGGAAGAAGATGAAGCTTGGAGTGCTACACATAATACTGTATGTATTACCAAGAGAATGTACAAAGATAAGTGACCCATTAGGGTTATAGGCATATATACAAACTAGCAAAAAAACCCTCCTAGCAAGGGAAAAAAGTGCCCCGGCAATCCTAGTGTGTTCACACACATCACTATATAAATATTTCAACAAATCCCCATAACAGTGATGGGGTGAAGAAGGAGTTGGAACTCATGTATACAAAAGTGTCTAGATATGTGGAATCAATCCACAAAAGGAAGTAAGCCCAAAGCTACAGGAAAGCTTCAAACTTCTCCCTAGCAACGCCTTTGTGAAACTGTCTCCAATGTTCTCCTAGGTGGGCATAGATGCCAAAATGCTGTCTCTAGCAGAGAACCTCTCCCTCACATAATGATAGTGCACCTCAATGTGCTTAGTGTGAGCATGGAATACAAGTTTCTCATAAATGCCAATGCACTTTAACTATCACTAAAGATGGTGGTGGCAGAAGAAGGGCCAAGACCCAAATTAGCCATAACTTGTCTGAGCCACACATGCTCAATAATCACTTTGAACACCTCCCTATACTCAGACTTGCAACTAGAAGTGGCCACAGTAAATATGCTTTTTGCTCAACCAAGATATGCATATGCTACCAAGCATGAAGCAAAAACCACTCATGGACACAGAAGTGTCATAACAATTAGCCCAGTAAGAGTCAGAAAAAAAATGTAAATCAGGTGGTAGTGATCCCCCTTAGGATAAAACAATCCAAGTAGCTCCATAACACTCAAGTAGTAAAATGTGCACTTCACCGCCTACCAATCCTTGACACTTGGGCAATGCATAAACCAACTTATTTCTAAGGTACTTAATTGAATATCTAGCAAAGTAATGCATAAGTAAATCAACCATCCAACAGCCTGTTGATAGAAAACAAGATCAAATGCATCTCCAATTTCATGAAGACTCAATTGTAAACATGTCTCCATAGGAGTGGCAATAGGTTTGTAATCTTTGAGGCCTAAACAATGCAATAATGTGTCAACATATTTTGTTTGACACAAAGCTATTCTGCCATCAACTTGCATAAACTGAACTCCCAAATAATGATGCAAATGTCCCAAATCTGACATCTCAAATGAAGCATGTAAATTAGCCTTAAAATCAGCAATAGGGTTCTCATGAGGATGAGTGAGCAGCATGTCATTAATATAGACAAAAATGATGAGAAGCACATCATTTTCTTGCTTAACGTATAAGGTTCTCTCAGTTGGATTGTTCTCAAAACCATGTGCATTCACGTAGGCATGTATCTTTTCATACCAAGCACGTGGTGCTTGCTTCAAACCATATAATGCCTTTTTCAATCTACACTCTTTGTTTCCATTCCCTTTTTGTACAAACCACGCACCTGAACCTTCCAAACACTTTAAAAACATTTTGAACCTTAGAGCAATTACACAAGGAAACTCTGTGACCTACAACCTACATCCAATTTTTTGCAAATATAATCTTTGTGAACATTTAATTGTGCACTACCACTGCACATTGACACCCGAACTTTGAACGCTTTGACTTTGCCCATGTTGACTTTGATCGCTTTGACTTTGACCCTTTGCTTTGTTTGTGGTTGACTTTGACCAATATGACTTTTATGAGCTAAACAGTTGCTCACCACCTAATGTGCTCTCTATCCCAAAGAGCTACAGCCAAAACTCTGAGCAGAGACGTCACTATGACACCATTGCTGCAAAATCTTCAAAAGGATATTTGAGTAGCCAGCTACCAAGACCACTAGGAGCAGTAAATAAGAATCACGAGGGAAGGATCAAAAGTGGGAATTGTGCATTGAAGAGCAGATGATGGAGAATTGAGGGTAGGGGGAAGGGAGGCCAGAGGGGGTGCAGATTGATAGGTTATGGAGGGGTAAGAATGGGGCTCTTTAATTAGTCCTCCTCGTAGCTCTTCTATCAAATCATCCTCCCGGAATTCGTCTTTTCTACCTCCACAAATTCTTCTGAAAGAAGTGAGCAACAGAGAGAGCAACCATGACATCCATGAGTGTTATTATGTGTGGATACTATATTCTGACATGTACAAGTTAGCACAGAAACGTCTACCTCAAAATGGTCCCAATTCAATTGGTCGTATGTGAATCCATTGCCACTGAAGTCATCCTATGCAAATCACATGTAAATTCATCGCAATGGAATGGGTGCTATAAAACTCTGTTGCCACATAGAGTTCGTCCCAAAAGATAGTCCTATGCATATGGAGGCTCCAAACGAATTGTCTGCACTCTCCAGGATAAAATTTGTCTTCATGCGTCACTATTTCTAGTTCGTCTCTCCGAAATCAGAGTGAAGTAGGATTTTTGGGAATCAGGAAGAGACTAATTTCGTCACAAGGAATTTGAATCTTTGTATCGATCTCTTGAGTGTGTGCTTTACCTAGGGATGCTTCTGAGTGCATGGTGTGGACGGGATTTTGATGTGCCTATTGAATCAATACTGAAGTTCTTCTAAGATATGATAAGGTGTATATCAAGCATGGAGACTTAGTGTGCAAGGATTCACACTACTGTGCATCCTAAACATCCATCCCCTTTGAGCCATGAACATCTACGTTCTCTTTGAAGTTGGGGATTCAAGATAGTTTCTTACCATTTCTCCATTTGAGGCCCTCCAGGCAAGGAGGATCCTGTCCCCAGAGAAGGTGGAGAGTCGATTGTTCCCACCCTAAACACTTGCCTTGAAGAAGAGTCTATTCCTCGAGGGTAACTCTAGCGATAACCAATACACCCAAGCCCCCCGAGTCTTTCGAGTTAATGCAAGTTTCCCATTTGATTTTGGGAATCCCTTTCCTGTTGGGGTCCTTAGTCCATAGGAAATTTCTGTAGATTCTTTCCACTTTCACCAACTCTTTCTCTTTAGGTCTCCAACATGAGATAAATTAAATATTCATAGAAAAGATAAATGTGTTAACAACCATGGCACACCTTGCCAAGTTAACTTGCATACCTTTCCAATGACTTAGTTTGCTATCGAGTGTGGATAGCACCCAATTCCACCATTAGTCCATTAAAATGTTGAAGCCCATTGGAATACCAAGGAGACAGAACACTTGACCTCTTGGGATAACTTGACACCCCGAATCTAACAACAATTGGGGTGGAGGACTACAGATTGCTTTGAAAGCAGTTAAAAATAACAATAGTGTAGCATTTAATTGGAGCACAAATAGAATAATACGACCCATGGAGGGAGATCAAGGAGCTTTTTGGTAAATTTTTACACTAACACACCTATGATCCAAAGCAATTAAAACCACAAGATTTTGATGAGTAGACATTGTATATGATGAAATTATGGAAAACTTCCCTTGATGTATTCTCCAAGGAATGTAAACAATCTAGTAAGGGCACTTCATAAGAATGAGCTCACGAGGAAATGTATTATATGTATGTGTGCAGAGATGAATGGGTAGAAAAGTTCAAGAAATAGAGGCAATAGAAGGAAAAATAATCTAGGAGACAATAAGTGGTGCTTATTATCAAGGAGAGGCTCCCATCAGCAAGATGGTGGGTGGTAGCAACTCTAGATCGATCCTTACATACATCTTTGGAGGAAGAGCAACAAGACCTATCTGTGGTTGGATACAAATCCATATGTGTATTGTCAAGGATGGATTTTGCTTTTTCTAGTTTTTTCAATGCCTTGCACACTATAAAAGTGGTCAATCACTTGGGAACGTTAAGGTAATTTGCGTAGAGACACCAATCATGTGGAAACTACCTTTTCTCTTGGAAGATCCATCATCTACTTGTCTCCTTCACTCCTATCTTTTTCATTATTTACTATCTTACCTACCCGTACTCCATCAAAGAACCACACCCAATTGACGGAGTGTCTTAACTCAACTACCATTTTATAGGAGGGTGGTCATCATTGTTGGGAAACACTACTTGCATATACGCAACTCCCCCCCCCCCCCCCTTTTGATGATGGGTAACATCTTAAATTGGAGATGTTTAACTTTACTTTAGCTAATTTAGATACAATTTGTGACTTCACTCTCACAGGGGTTCATACTGTTGGAGTTTGAGGTCTGCACAATCACACAAACAACACAAGGAAGAAGACGAAGCTTGCAGTGCTACACACAATACTGTATGTATTACTAAGAGAATGTACAAAGATAAGTGACCCGTTAGGGTTATAGGCATATATACAAACGAGGGGAGAAAACCTCCTAGCAAGGGAAACAAATCCCCGTAGTAGTGATGGGGTGAAGAAGGAGTTGGAACTCATGTATACGAAAGTGTCTAGATATGTGGAATCAATCCACAAAAGGAAGTAAGACCAAAGCTACAGGAAAGCTTCAAACTTCTCCCTAGCAAAGTCTTTGTAAAAAGACCTGCAATGTTCTCCTAGGTGGGCACATATGCCAAACTGCTCTCTCTAGTAGAGAAGCTCTCTCTGACATAATGATAGTGAATCTCAATGTGTTTAGTGTGAGCATGGAACACAGGTTTCCTCATAAATGACATTGCACTTTAACTATCAGTATAGATGGTGGTGGCAGAAGAAGGGCCAACACCCAAATCAGCCACAAGTTGTGTGAGCCACACATGCTCAACAATCACTGTGAACGCCTCCCTATACTCAGCCTTGCAACTAGAAGTGGCCATAGTAAAGGTGCTTTTTGCTCAGCCAAGATATGCATGTTCTACCAAGCATGAAGCAAAAACCACTCGTGAACATAGGAGTGTCATAACAATCAGTCTAGTAAGAGTCAGAAAAAAATGTAAATCTGGTGCTATTGATACCCCTTAGGATAAAACAATCCAAGTAGCTCCATAACACTCAAGTAGAAGAAGATGCGCTTAACTGCCTACCAATCCTAAACACTTCGGCAATGCATAAATCAACTTATCCCTAAGATAGTTAACTGAATATTTGTTTGTGTAATGCATAAGTAAATCAAGCATCCTACAACCTTTTGATAGAAAACAACATCAAATGCATCTCCAATACCATGAAGGCTCAATTGTAAACATGTCTCCATAGGAGTGGCAATAGGTTTGTCATCTTTGAGGCCAAAACGATGCAATAATGTGTCAACACATTTTGTTTGACACAAAGATATTCTACAATCAACTTGCATAATGTGAATTCCCAGATAATGATGCAAATATCCCAGATCTGACATCTCAAATGAGGCACGTAAATTAGCCTTAAAATCAGCAATATGCTTCTCATGAGGACCAGTGAGCAACATCTCAACAAGATAGACAACAATGATGAGAAGCACATTATTTTCCTGCTTAACATACAAGGTGCACTCAGTTGGACTGTTCTCCAAACCATGTGCATTCACGTAGGCATGTATATTTTCATACCAAGCAGGTGGTGCTTGCTTCAAACCATATAATGCCTCTTTCAATATGCACTCTTTTTTTTCATTCCCTTTTTCTACAAACCACGGGGCTAAAAAACATACACATCTTCATGCAAGTCACCATTTTGAAATGCAATTTTAATGTCCAACTAATGTATGTTTCAACCCTCATGAGCTCCAAGTGCAAAGATGCTATGAACAATAGTCATTCAGCGAGTAGGAGAAAAGGTCTTATCAAAATCAATGCATCTTTCTTGAGCATAACCCTTTGCAACAAGCCTAGCCTTATACTTATAACTATTCCATCAGGCTCACACTTCAACTTCTACACGCACGTAGTTCCAATGGCCTTGTTTCCAGGAGGCAAGTCACATAAAGACCAAGTACCATTTTTGATAATAGCATCATATTCTAATTGCATAGTGGCCATCCAATTTTCAAAATTTTCTGGTGCATCAAATGAAACAGGTTCATTCTCATCACACAGACTAGACGCTCTCATAACATAGCAATCTGATGCAAAAGAAGCATTATGAGAGCTTGAACAAGTATGATATGATAGAGCTGCATCTAATTCATTATCTCACAAAGTTTGGACTAGGCATTTAGGCATAGTATTTGCCTCCTCTATGTTAGTTCTCTCATCAACAAGTGCATTATGTAAATCTCGGTCAGAAATGGAATGATCTACATCATTACATGAAACCTTTAAAGGCTCAAAATTGCCTCATTTGCACCAGTACTAGACTATCGCCTATAAAAAGAGGTAGCAAGTATCATACATATCTTTGGAGCTAATTGATGTCTACTTAGTACATGAAAGTAATGGCTGAATAGAATCATTGATAAAAAACAACATAATGGCTAACCAAAATGCATTTTCTTTGTGGATGATATAGATAGTAGCCTTTGCTTCCAGAACTACACCCAAAAAAGAATACATTTCATTGCTTTATCATCAAATTTTCCTACATTCTTGTGCATGAACTAATGCATATACAAGACAACCAAAGATATGCAGATGAGCAATAGGTGGCTTGCGACCAATGCAAGGCTCATATGGAGTGATAGATTGCAATGCTTTGGTGGGACACCCATTAAGTACATATGCTGCACACATAACAACGTCAAGCTAGAAAGTATGTGGTAAAACCTAACCATTGACCATACACCTCGCCATCTCCATGCATGACGTGTTCTTGCTTTCAGTAACTCCATTCAATTGAAGTGTATACGGCACTTTATACTGATGTTTTATCCTAGGCTTAGCCTGAAATGCATGAAAGTCAGAAAACATAGAAGATCCCTCCCTCCTTCAATCAGAACAGAGGGTGCCATTTTACATGGTAACAGATTTTCAGCCAACACGAGAATTTGTTCGAGGCTCATAAACACTTCGGACTTAGCTTTTAGTAAATATACCCATGCGTGCATGGAAAAATTATCAATGAAAGTCACGAAATAAAGGTAGTTCCCAAAAGAAGGTTTGTCAATAAGACCACACACATCACTCTAAGCAAGCTACAATTTCTAAATAGATGGAAGTGAACAATCTTTTGGGAAGGAGGAATGTTGCATTCTGTCCAAAATACAGCCTTCAAAGACATGTTTACAAGGTACCTCAAGTTTGGGAAAAGAGGTCACATTTCTACAGGCATAGCAAACTACCAAAATTTAGATGATCAAAGCATGCATGCCCGATTATACAAACCATGACATAAAATTCTAGAAATAATGACATCACCATTTGACGGTTACATCTATTATCAATAAATTTCACAACCAACCCAATGTTGGCTGATGTAGAACCTCATAACAGGTTTTTCTTCATGCCTGGCACAAATAAAGCATCCAAAAATGTAAAAGGATTACCGTAAGCAATTATGAAAATGATCTCACCAACTCCCTTGACAAGATAAGAGGAGTTGTTGGCACATGTGACATTATTCCCTATAGAAGCATCAATTGCTCCTTCAAATCTTTGATATTTGTCAAAAAAACTTTGCATGGAATCTCCTCCTTTCATGTGCTCACTCTCCAACTATTTTTGGATGTAAGCAACACGAGCCTCATTCCTTGCTTGGTATAAAGTGATTAGTGTATCCCAAGCATCCTTTGTTGTTTTGCAAGAGGGAATGTGAGGAATAATGGCATGTTTCACATACAAGGCTATAAATGCATGTGCCTGAGCATCTCTACCATCCCATCAAATTTTCTCTATAGTAGATGGAGTAGGAACCACAACATGAATAGCAACGTGAAGAGTATCACCATCTGCATTAGCTTGAGTAACTATAGTTGTAGGTGTGATAGAACGTTTTTCAACACTGTGCACAATATTCCATAGTCCTTTTGCTACAATATAGGATGCATCATATAAACCCATAATGTATAATTGGAAACATTCAAATTATCCTCAACAACCTAGATCCAAAATACATCACAGCTTTCAACCATGGCCACTAACTAAAATATCTTGATGCAAAAACTTGACTGTATCTCAAAACATTGAGCACAACTACCTTTGACGAGTTTTGCTAAACATATAGCAAACTTCGAGGTGCTTATATTTGAAAACCAAAACTTGTATATATTTTTGGCACAAAAAGATGAAATCCCATGCACATGCACTACGATAGTGCATTTAGAGGTAGAAATGAGCTCGGATCGATGACGCCCTAGATAAAGCAATGACCTGCTCTGATACCAATTGATGAAGTTTGAGGCCTATGAAAGCACACCAATAGCACAAGAAGAAGAAGTTTGGATCACAACACACAATATTGTATGTATTACCAAGATAATGTACAAAGCTAAGTGAACCATTATGGTTATAGGCATATATACAAGCCGGGGAAAAAAATCTTCTAAAGGGAGAAAAATGTGCCCCGATGGTCCTAGTTTTTTCACACACATCACTACCTCAATATATCAATAAATACTAAGCATGGTGATTATCACTTACGATCGATTCCAAATATTGGACAATTTCATTTGAAAGAGTATGAAAATTTGAGTACATGGGAGACCGCCCATCAGCAACATCCATCCAAACATGGGAAACTTTGACTTGCTAGTTTGTAAATCCATATTTAAGTTGTTTTACATGTTTTAGATATAATAATAGGGAGACAACCAGCCAATGATGGGAACTCATAACTGATTGGCATCTAATGGGTGACAAACAATCATGAAAGACAACCATATCATGAAAGACTCCAATATCATGATAGACTAGTTCATCTAATAGGCGGATCCATCCAATCATCAAACACTCACATATCGTCAATGACCTCTATGCTAAATCATCTATTCATTGAGTGCATCATGAGGGGCAAGCACCAATATGGTCACATGGGCAGCCTCAAACTCGATGATTTCACCATATGTATGAACACCCTAGATTTGGTTCCATCCACCACCTTGCTGATGGGAACCTCTCCTTGATAATTAGCACCACTCATTGTCTCCTATATTACTCTTCCTTCTATTCACTCTAGCTCTTGAACTATTTCTAGCCATTCATCTCTCCACACATACACATACTTCATTGCCTTCGAAGTTCATTCTTAAGACGTGGTCTATCTCGATTGTCTATATTTCTTGAAGAATACATCAAAGCAAATGTTCTATAATGTCATCATATGCAATGTCTACCCATAAAAATCATGTGTCTCCAACTACTGCTTTAAATCATAGGTTGTACTAGTGTAGAAAGGTACCACCAAGCTCCTTGATCTCCCTCCATGGGTGGATTCAAATTGGAATAATTGTCACGGCTACTAGTTAGGAGGTGAGTGAACAACTTAAGTTTCAATGTAGTCTTTGTGGTTATATAGGAAAAGCAGTAGAGGGGGATCTAGACAAGAAGACACCAACCATATAGCAAGTCATAGGCGAACAAGGTGAATGTCTAAGTGTGGTGACTATGTGGGAGGAGTGACTAACAAAGGATTACAGAATGCACTCTAGTGTGCATTTCATTATTGTTACTAGCTACCTAGCTTATACTATTTTTTTATGTTGAGGTAGTTTAAGCTACTTTTGTGATTCCAACGAGATCATATTTCATGACCCCTTACTCGTGAGCCATATCCAAAGCTTTTCATTTTTTATTGGTGTTTTTTATTGATTTGTAACCTCGATTACCTCAATTACATAAGTCTAGCCTTTTGTTTCTTTAAAGGATTTATTGTACACTGTATCATTGGGTTTTTATCTCATTTATCAAGAACTATTTGTGAAGATATACAAATTTTGTTATGGAGCATGGTATGCTAGTGGGAACCTCTTCCCGAAATGTAATTGCACCTACAGCTGCATCGACAATTTAACATGCCCGATGGGGACCTTGAATTCACTCTATGTAAGATATAGGGAGACTCTCATTAGAAGTTTTTTCATCGTCCTCATCTATGCAATCTCGTTCTCATAAAATAGCCCTTAACTGCTCTTACTCCGGACTACCAAATTTCTCAAAGCTGGCAGACCTTGGCAACTCACTTCAAAGGTAATTGCTTTCAATAGTCCATCTTAACTAGCCCACAAAAGTTCACCAAGGCTAAGTCAAGTTGTCTAGATTACTGACGTGGGTAGCTTGTGCACAACTTGCCTAGTCGAGGTCCCTTTGAAGTTCTACGGAAAAAGACTCCTTTTAAGAATTTCAATTCGTCCTGAGTATGCATTATTGACACCACCTTTTCTGCATCTGGTTCCAAAATTGACTTCAGATATGTCTCCAGAAGACGGGTGGCCTACTATGGAGTATTTCATGTTAGATAATAATGAACACATTTTATGTAGGATTAACAACAATGAACACATGTAGATAATGCATCATATTTCATCAATTGTGTAACCCATTCTGATATGCTTGAAAACAAATATGAGTGCAATCATGACGCACATATGCCAACACGAGTAGAGTTTGTAGATACTCATTTCCATTATAGATAATTGTAACCCTGAGCTAACCAAAGCTTGATCGTCTCAAATCAATACAGAGATTTTTATTCAACAAATTGAACCTTGAAGTTTTTAGTGTTGTGAGCCATGTAAATGGCAAAATGACGATACAACTTGTCTGCTCAAATCATTGAAGAAATAAAAGGTGCTCCTAATCGCGAAACAGATATCAGATCTTGTGAATTTTAGGTGGCTTGACGATTGGATTGTTTGCAGCGATTTCCTTCTTAGCCCTCGCCGTATAGTCGAAGGTGCAGTTGTGCTCCTCTGAGTAACGGTGCACGGAGCAGAAGAGATTTCCACAGCGACACTTGAATCCAGCAAGGCCGACGCGTCGTCTACAAGAAAAGCAACGGTTTGGCTTCGTCTTGTCTAAGGTGCCACTTGGAGCAGAAGGAAAGCACTTCTCATCCGAAGCAGAAGATGTTGAGAGCTGAGAGCGAGAAGATATCTCGTAAGATTTCGCATCAGATGCTGAAAATTTCGAGGGCGGCGAGCTACAAGGGATCTCGTAACACGCTGCATCAGAATCTGTAGACGTTAAGGACGGAGTGCTAGAAGGAAGCTCATAACAGTTCGCATCAGTGGCCGAGAACTTGAAGGTCCTAGGGCTCAAAGGGAGCTCATCAAGCGTGGCGTGAAGAGCTGAACGCGAGAGAAGCAGAGAGGCACAAGCAGATGTAGGTGAGCACGTGCCGTCGTATTCGGAGACAGGCCTGGTGGAGGATGTTCCCTTAGAGATACAAACCTTCTCAAAGCAGGCAGAGCAGCGGCCGCCGTTCTCAGAGGTCCATAGAAGCCGCAGTTTTCGATGCAGAGGCTCGTTGTGGCACGCGCTGCCGAAGGAGGGCAGTCCACATGCTGGTGAACGTCTTGAGGCGCCATGGCTGGTGTGCAAAGGCAGGTCGTAGAGGAGACCGAACAATCGCGTTATGATAGAGTTAAGGGTAATGCTTGTTGTCAGAGTGATACGAAGCCTATGGCCTGGGGTATTTATAATAGAAGACTTTTGCGTTTGGTTTCCCTGATTGGCTTTTTTTATTTAGAAAAGCCAAAAATAACAGCTTTTAGTAAAAGCGGTCATCAACCAAAAGCAAGCAACCTCATGTCGCCAAGAAACATATTCCTCTTTATCACCTTGCGTTAAGTGAGTCGAATTTGTATTTTGCTTTTCACGGTTCAATTGCCATCTGAATCGTGGCCTGTTAAACCGACCCCTTCAAACGCCTACGCTATATTTAAAATTAAAGGAAAAAAAAGTTCTTTCGCACCTTTCAAAGGATAGTAGATTTCGCTTCTCACGAAACTAGTCATGAAATTAATCATGCTAAGTTTTCCACATGCTTCTTTGCTTATAGCATTGCACAAAGGAACTTAGTAGTTTATGGCTTCCACGTGTAGGGCTTGTTTATTATATATATATATATATATATATATATATATATATATATATATATATATATATATATATATATATATATATATATATATATATATATATATAGTCCAGCAAGAATTCGACCCATGAATTAGTCTGAGCTGCATGAATCCGATCATAACTCTAGTCTGATCTTCCATGAATTAGTCCTCCTCCTAGTTTTTCTATCAAATTATCCTCCCGGAATTCGTCTTTTCTACCTCCACAAATTCTTCTGAAAGAAGTGAGCAACAGAGAGAGCACATTAGAAGGAAATTCTCTTGGAGATTGTCTTGCAAATCCGTGTAGAGAATCGGAAGAAAAATTCATCTCGATGTCTGCTAGGAGCCCCAATTGGCATTTATCTAAAGTTTGACCCTTAGAGATAGAAAATTCACCCCTTTTCGAGAATTCACCAATAACTCACTCATACACTATTCAAATTCATCGTCTGAGAAGCTTTCTAGGAATTCGTCTCTAACAACATTCATCCAGTAGGAATCCGTCTCTAGATAATTCTTCCTGGGAAGGAGAATCCCTCTACCTCGAATTCGCCCTCCCTTTCATGCATCTTAGAGAAGCGTGCATTTCGTCTACACCCACTAGAATCATCGGTTGTAGAATTCATCCTTGGCCTTCATCACTTCAAGAAATTGCCCGTAGCTCTTAACAACTCCTAGCACACTCTTTCTCCCTATAAAGTCAGATTCAATTGGTCGGTGGAAGAAGGTTAAATCTGCCATCCATTCGGGATTTTCAGCTCGCCCTAAAGCTCTTATGAGAATTCTTTTGAGATGAAGCTGGAAGAAAAATTTTCTTGCTTTGTCTAAAGCAAAATTGATTCGTGGGAAGAACCTCGAGCGAATTTGCCTTGAGTCTTTCGCCTGGAGATTTCAAGGTATTCGTGCTACTCACCAAGACCTCGGCAAAATTGTCTAGGAGAAAGCTTTCCCCCTAATAGGCTTGAAGAAATCGTCTTGATAATTCGTCCTCAAAGTCTTCCTTCATAATTTTTCATGAGTTCATCTTTTGAAATTCGTCTTGATAACTCATCCTCAAAGTCTTCCTTTGTCATTCGTCTACAGTGCATGTTTTGAAATTCACCCCGAAGCAGATCAGTATGATCCTCATAATTCCTCTCGAGCCTACATTTAGAGCAATGGCCCAAGCCAAATTTAAGAAGTGTTGGTGAAGGGATTTGAGCATGGCTGGCTAGTACGCGAGCACACCATGACATCCATGAGTGTTATTATGTGTGGATACTATATTCTGACATGTACAAACTTAGCACAAAAACGTCTACCTGAAAATGGTCCCAATTCAATTCGTCCTATGCGAATCCAATGCCACTAAAGTCATCCTATGCAAATCACATGTAAATTCACCGCAATGGAATTGGTGCTATACAACTCTGTTACCACATAGAATTCGTCCCGAAAGATAGTCCTATGCATATGGAGGCTCCAAACGAAATTTGTGCACTCTGGAGGATAAAATTTGTCTTCATGCCTCACTATTTCTAGTTCGTCTCTCCGAAATCAAAGTGAAGTAGGATTTTTGGGAATCAAGGAGAGACTGATTTCGTCACAGGGAATTTGAATCTTTGTATCGATCTCTTGAGTCTCTACTTCACCTAGGGATGCTTCTGCGTGCATGGTGTGGATGAGATTTTGATGTGCCTATTGCATCAATATTGAAGTTATTTTAAGATGTGATAAAGTGTATATCAAGCATGGAGAGTTAGTGTGCAAGGATTCACACTACTATGCATCCTAAACATGCGTCTCATATGTCTCGAGAGAAGTTACCCTAAATTTAAGTCATGAAGCCTCAATTCATCCTAAGGCAAAATTTATCCTTGAACTGATTGAACATTGAACTCACTTCCTCCAAAGTGTTCCTTAGCTTAAACTCTTCCTTTGTCGAAAGAAAACTAATTCTCTCATATTTTTTCTGTCCCTTTGCACTAAGTATAGTTTGACACTTCAACCGCACCTATCTAAAATTTGCCTTGGCATGGTTCAAGGCATTAGAATAGTGTTCCTCCTTTGAAGATCTCATGGATTCAACATTTTAGAAAAAATTACATCTTGTCTATTTGATTTGAGAACTACTCAAGTTGGTAATCAAATTCAATATGAAATGTCAATTTAGGATGAGATAGATATTCCCAATCAAACTCTGTAGGTTGTTTTGAATGAGTTGGTTTGTAGTACCAAATTTGGGCCACTCCTCCATAAATAGCCCACTCTTCCACCACTTTTTTTAGTCAGGAGTGGCATGTGTGTAGTAAGCAATGAAGGTGCAATAAATGATTGGAATAGTTTTATTTTGAGTGTGTGAGTCATGTTCCGAAGAGTGCATGACCCATATTAAAGTAGATCAAGAAACTCATCGTGCACATAAGAGCTCCCAGCAGCTAGCTGAACCTTCTTCTAGTCAAGTCCACGGTCACGAGACACTCCTCTTCCTTTGGACTTGATTATTAAATGGCCCCTACACCACTCTCAAAGAGAAATCTAGGAAACATTAGATTTTGCTTCAGATACATCTGAGGAGGCTTAAGCCCCCATAGAAGACCTGTTAAATTTACTCTCTAGATTGAATATTAAGTTTTCTACTTTTAAGGGATCGGCTTATGAGGATGCAGATGATCATGCGAGGAGATCCATCTTCTTATGTCGTGGTCGAGGACTTCAAAATCGAGTATGTGATGTTGGTGCTCTTTTTGTCTACATTAGAAGGACTTGTACATAAGTGGTATAGCCAGTATGCAAACGACCACTTCGCCACTTGGGAAGCACTAAAGATTGCATTGTCACAAATCCTGTAACCAAGCAACTCTTAAGAGAGAGCTCTAGACCAGCACAAAAACTTGAAGCTAAGACCACGTGAATCATTTCATGAACTGCATACTAGGACTAAAGCATGGCTCTTGAGTGCCGTATGCTCTAGGTGATTTTCTAGTTATGAATTGGATAGAGAAAGCTCTTCGTAGATCAGGGAGTCTCTCGGACTCAACATGATACTTAATGACTTTCTTGCAGTTACTTCTCCCATAGAGGAAGCTAGACTACATTTTGAAGAGGGTTACTCAAACAAGCTATGCATCAGACTAAGACCCTATCAAGCAACCTACGAGGGAGTTGGAAGCACTAAAAATGCAACAAAGTCACCATGAGGTGAGGGTCATGCCGACACCCATGCACCATATTATTGACGATGAAGTGATGCAACTTCTTTGTGAAATAGAAGATTTGTGGACCACGCAACATACGTAGGCGGGTTTGGTGTTTTGTATGTAATAACAATGCACACTGCAATATGAATTCTCCTAACAAGGTATGAACTGTCCTAACAAGGTAAGCTGCCAGTTTTGTGGTAAGGGTGACCATGAGGCAAGGGACTGCTACTACCTCAAGGGATCACAACAGAGAGTAACATCAAATCCTTGATTCATTTTATACTAATACTTGTTCCAATGCGCATAATAGAGAGGATAATCCTCAAAATCGGCCAAGGTATAACAGAGCATAACTGTGCTACCATTTTACAAAATATGGTCATATGAAGAATAGATGCTCCTTACTAGAGGGAAGATATCTTCTCAACATTTCCCATATGCTAAAGATCACTATAAAAGTGTTTGCCCAAGAAATCAACCTCCTCTTATCCACATGATCAGAGTCTCTCCACAAAATGAGAAGGTATGACTACCAATGATATGTTGTTTCATCATCCATTGAATCCATGATGACAAGGGCCACATAAGCGACAACAAATGGCATGGATGAAGAACATGCAATCAAGGAAAGAGAAGAAGAAAAGAAGGTTGATTTGATGTATAGGATTGGCCATTGAAGAGGTCATGACATGGTGAAAACCTCACCAAATGAAAAAACTTCCAACCCTCACGAAGACACAGAGGTGATAGATATGGAAGAAATCTTGAGGGGGAGTCACCGCAAGGTTAGTCTCTTTCAAGTCATAAAAATAGACTCAAAGTGAAGAAGTGACTTACTCAAGGTCATATAGTCTTCCTACCTAAGTTTTTTTCCATGTATTGGTGGCTTTATGGTAGATTTTCCCCCTACACCCTTTGCAAACTATCAATGTTTAAGTCTTTCTATTTCCATAAAGGATGAAGTTTGGACAAGTTTTATTGTAGATGGAGGCTCTCGCATCAATTTGATGCCAGATTTTACAATGAAGAAATTAAAATTAGACCCCACCAAGGTGGCATCCTTTACCATCACCTTAGCAAATCAACATTCGATAAGAGGATTGGGGATCATCCGGAAGGTACAAATGAGAGTGTAGGGTTATCATTTTATCTTAGATTTCATTATGATCGCCTTACCATAGGAAACCTCTTATCCTTTACTTTTAGGAAGGCCTTGGATGAGGCAAGCAAAAGCATGGAAGGATTGGGGAAGAAAACGGTTTGTGGATTTCCATGAATACTAATACCTTCTTACAGACAAATTTAGAGGAAGGATGTGACACTCTCAAGGAAACTTGATACATAGTAGATATGTAGGTATTGCCTTCGGTACCCCAAAGAAAGGGAACTCTCTTAAATTAGATAATGGGTGATGCACTCTTACACTACTGAAATTAGTGAAATAAATGAAGAATTTGCAGAAGAAGCCCAAGGAGGGCAAAAAGAGTCAAAAATTCAAAATTTAAGCTGGAACACTAACAAAGAAGAAACATTAAGTCATTGTAGAAAACAAGGAGGGCTCAACACAAAGCCTTTGGGGACCAAAATTGGGCATTTTTCACAAAATGGTCCTAATGGCCAAAAACTAGACATTTTTATTTCATAAGGTAAGTTCTCATCTTTTCTCCTATAAAAATGCCTTTTCAATGGTCCTACAAGGATCTAAGAAGGATTCTAGAGGAGCTTTCATTACATTGAATACCTTTAGTTGAGGGATTTGCACCTACAAGAAGTAGGCCTTATCGACTCAATCCAAAATATGCACAAGTAGTAAAGCTAGAAATAAAAAAGATAGAGGAGGAGAGTATTATTGTTCCAATAGAACATTCAAGGTGGCTTTATCTATGGTTATTGTATCTATGAAAAATAGTGGCAAAATAAGAGTATTTTCATGCTTTAGATAAGGTGACTTTTCAAGATGGCATCTGTAGAGGGTGTAACTAAGACTATGCTTCCAATACTCCTTCTACTCAAGGGGAGTTCTTCCTTAGGGAAGAATACCCGATGACATGATTGTGCACATGTTAATTGATGGGAACCATTTTTGAGTGACTTAGCTAGAGAGCAAAATCAGAAGTGATGTGGGGCTTTCGTGGAATTCAACAAGATACGAAGGGAAACTTGATGGGATGAGTTAGGGCAAATTCGGTGAGCGTGATCTAGTAGTGGAAAATTTTGGAGGAGGATTATTTGAACAATTTGGGAGACAAAATCGGGCATGCTTCTTCAGACAAATTCTTCATATTATGAGCATGAATTCCGGACCGCATTTTCTTCAAAAAATGATTCCTGGAGCGGACCTTTTGGGAAATTTTGAGTAGTACAGCAGTCATTCATTCACCCTACTAAAGTTCTAATCCCAATGCCTACTACCTTGCTACGGAATTTTTGTGCACAAATTGTCTTGATCATTTTCGCATTTTCGTATTTTCATCCTTTAGAGTGGAGATATTAGCTTGCTCATTTGTGTCCTTTAAGGATGAATCCTCTCGAGCTAAGAGAGGAATTCCCTTCAGCTCATAAAGATGAAATTGAATTTGGGATATGAGCAATGGAGGTGAATTCCAATGCTCTAAGCAACGCAAATTCCAATGCCCAGCAAGGTGGACGAATTCAATCCAGAAAGGTGGAAGAATTCCATAGCATACAAAGTAAGGCGAATTTGGCATACGAGAAAGCGAGATTGGCTTTGATTTCCTTTGCTTTGGCAAGGCCTTTTTCTTTTCATCAGTCGAATTCGAAAATGCTTGAAGGGAAAATTTGAAAACGGGTCTAGGGAAAAATAGTTGACTAGTTTGCTCATCCGAAAACATTAGCCCCTACCTTGCTCAGGCAAGAAAATTAGCCATATGAAGAAAAGGACCAAAAAAAGCAGCGTTGTCCGCCAGCTGCATAGTCTAGGAATGTGTATTTCCATAAGTATAGCGCAGAAATTGCTAAATAATGCCACTTGGGTTCAAATTCCATTTTCGGTTGTAAATGTGCAATGAAATCTTTTGATGGAAAATTGAGGTGTGAATGCTCAACAAATCTTTTGATGGCAAATTGAGGATGAGACTGATGCTTGCCTATTGAGGTTGATACTAATTCTTGTGTGCTAACGATGAGACGAATTCTTTTGTTGGTGCTTGAGGGTAACGATTTGACTTCTTCTTTCTAGAGTAGTGACGAATTCATTTCTTCTTGCTAGAATCAGGGGAGACTTTACTATGACAAATTCCACTCTTCACCCTTCCAAGTGTGGACGAATCTAGGAGCATTTCCAAGAAGCATCTTTAGATGAATTCCTTTTGTGCTATAGCTTCCCTCAACCTTTCATAGAATAGGTACTAGGAGAAGTAGTTGGTCACACTTTGTACAGTTTTGTTGATGGTTTCAGTGGCTACAACCAAATACTAATTAGTCCTGATGATAGAGAGAAAACTACCTTTGTTAGTCCATGGGGCACTTATGTTTATACACACATGGCTTTTTGTTTCAAAACCACCTGCTTCATTTAATAGAACATTGTATCTGATATTTGGAAAATGGTCAATAACCTCTCTATGCATTTTCATGGATGAATTTTGAGTGTTCTTAGCCACACATAGAAGATCAGTATTGCAAGATCAATATTGATTTCCTTTAGATTTTCATGGAAAATCTAAAGGAAATCTTTAAGGAGTGTCTCAAAATAGGTTTGAAAGTTAATCTTGCTAAATGTCATTTTTTGGTCATTACACTCTCCTTGGTCACATAGTGTCTATAGAAGGGATAATTGTTGATCTAGAGCTTCTATCTGTTCTTTCATGGCATCTCTTCATTCTAGTTTCTTTTTGGCCTCTTCATATGTTGATGGTTCTTTAGATTTTGAGTCTTGTGCTATGTATATTGAAGGCTTGATGACTAAAGAGGTGTCATAAGCATACCTTTCTCGCTTCTTTTTCTCTCTAATAGAGCTTCTTATAGTTTGTTGAGATGATTTTGCCCCATCTCTCATCTCTTGCACTTTTTCTTTGCCTTTGGAGTTCCAAGAGTTTATTTCCCTTATTGGAGTCTTGTGATCTTCTTCATAGTCACTTGAATCTTCATGTGTATGCTCACTTCTCTTTGACAATGCTAGAAACTTCCTCTAGGTCATAGAGATGTTTTTTCCTACAATAATCTTCAAATCAAGATTTCTTTTATAAAAACAACATCTCTACTTACACTGAAACCTTTATTGCTTGGATTATATAACATATAACCTTTCTAATTAAAGATGTAGCCAATGAATATGCATTTCTTGGCCGCATCCGATTTCCTCTGATTTGTCAAGGTATGTGTGCATATGCTATGCACCCAAAAATCTTGCAATGAGCAAGGCTAGGTCTTCTTCCATTCTATGCTTCACATGGTATCATCTCATCTAATGCTTTTGATGGGATTTTATTGATGCGATAGTTGGATGTGGATATAGTCTCTTCCCATAGGTAATTGGGCAACTTCTTCCCATTTAGCATTGATCTTCCAGTCCCCACTATGGTTCTATTTCTTCTCTCTACCACTCCATTTTGCTGTGGAGTTCACTTGCTTGTAATCTCTCTTTTGATTCCTCTCTCTTGGAGATGGGAATCAAAGTCATGGGATAAATATTATCCCCCTCCATCTGACCTTAGCCTCTTCAAGGTCTTACCTACTTGATTTTCTACAAGTGCTAGATATTTCTTGAAATAAGAGAACTCTTTATCTTTATGCTTCATAAGATATAGTATTTTCCATCTGCTACAATCATCGATGAATGGCACATAATACTTGGATCCACAGATTGATGGCTTCTTGATTGGTCCCCATGCATCTATATGGACTAGTTTCAATAGGTCTCCATGAATGTATCCCTTCTTTGTGAATGGTTGTCTATGAGACTTGCCCAATTGACAAGCAATACATTTGTAAATCATGTGTTGTTTGGAGATATCTTGTAGACCAAGCACACTCTGATCCCTACTAGTTCTCTTCAATGATCTTTGACCTATATGAACTAACTTTTTGTGCCAAAATGTCCAATTTTGATAATTTTTGACTAACATAATTAGACAATGCAATATTTCAAGTATCTTAGAGCTTAAATGTAAATAAGCTACCTAAATTTTCTCCTTTTGCTATCCTCTTGAATCCCTAATGTGGACCATCGATAAATGCTCCATTGTTTGTGAATCTATCCTGCAATCCTTTTTCAACAATTTGACTGACACTTATGAGGTTTTTAGTGATGGTTGGCACATACAATTCCTTCCTCAATAAGTTCATATTACCATCTAAAGTCTTCACATTGCCTATCTTCTCCATTGGATGCCTTTTGTAATCTCGAGTTTGGACCTCATGTCTATTCCTTGGGTCCTCCAAGTCACAGAGTAGAGCTACATTCCCTTATACATGATTTGATGAACCTGAGCCTATATAAATACATGTTCATTTTCTTTACCTTGCTTCATAGTCATATTAATCAAAAGTAATCAATCCTCTTGAGTTTGATGATCTACATAATTTTTGTAGGCTCTCCTTCTTCTCCATCCTCCTTGATAATTATTATCCATTTTTTTTGTTGAATCTACCTCTTGAGTTTCCATAGCCTCCTTTGTCGTAACCTCTTTCTCTTTGGTTTCCACGATTCTTGAAACAATTTTGAGTAATGTGTTTTCTTAGACCACATATGGCACATGGAGAGGAGCTTTGAGATTTCCCCCTACCTTGCCTTCCTCCCCTTCCTCTTGCTCTTGATCCTTTACCTCTTTGCTTGGGCATCTTCTTGAGTTTGGTGAACAAGGAGCATCAAAAGGTGATGGAGGATGAGATCAAGGATCTAGAGAAAAACCATACATGGGAGTGGGTACCAACAGTAGAAGGAATGAAGGGATTCTTATAAACACATGGCATAAACTATGAGGAGACTTTTAACCTTTTGGCAAAGGATGTCAGAACAAGCCTACTAATTGCAATTTCTACCACAAGTAAATGTCATATGTATTAACTTGATGTTAAGATTGCTTTCCTAAACTAAGAGCTCACGGAGAAAGACTACATGTACCAATGAGTTTAAAGAAAAGGGTAATCCATATTATGTGTATAGATTGTAGAGCACCATTTATGGATTAAAGCGAGCATGTAGGGCTTGGAATCAAAGACTTGACATCCTCAAATGGGTTTTAGGTATTGAAGTGGTATATATACATGATAGCGTACATCTAATTCAGAGGAAGTATGTACTTGATGTTTTGTACAATTATGGAAGAAGTGGATGTACGCCAATCTCACAAACGATGGACAAATTTATGAACATATCTCTAGGTCAAGGAGAGAGGATTGAAGACACAACTTCATAGGAGTATCAAAAATTCATTGATTTATGCCACAATCAGTTGAAATTCACCTATCTTATGTTGTTGTTATTCTTTGAAATTGCATGCTTCTACTCATGATCATCTTAATGCACAAGAAGAGCTTCGAGGTACATAAATTACACAAGTGAGAAGATTCATATCTTTGCGTAAAGGAAGAGGTTTTTTATTGTTGGGAGGATGCTTTCTTGGTCCGCATTTCCATCTACCATAGACTAGCTCAAAACCAAATGGTACATCAATACATTAATACGAGCATCTCACCAACTATGAGGAACTCAAAAGTGCTCTTTTCCAAATAATTGCACCTAGAAACACATGAAAGAGTATTAATCAGCTAGGAATCTTGCAACTCAAACCACTTGAATCTTTTATGATTTGTGCACTAAATGTAAAGGCATACGAAAAATGATTGAAAAGTGCATTGAGAAGTACTTCCCAATCATCCCACTAATGGTTATCTCTTTGCATCAAGTATTGGAGCTTACCCTTAACTTGTTGCACGCGCAATCACATCATTCATTCACTAAAACCTCAACGCCCATAGAAGTGTCAAAAAATATCTAAAGATTAGACTTTTACCAATCTTATTCAACACTTCGAACTCTATGAAAATATGGAAAGGGTTGAGAACTAGCTTCAAATGCATTATTTGTTTCAATCAACATGGATCTAGAGATGATGAAGATGTTTACACTATAACTCATTGGATCCTTACATACTAGCATATAATACAATAACAAAAAGGATGAATCGGAATATTTGAGATCAAGAAGTCTCTACATTACATCATGCAAAACTCACGAAATCTATTTGGGTAGAAGTGGTCCTAAGTTCTGTTCATGTGATAAAAATATCATGTAGTATGATCAAATATTCAAAAGTGCCAAACGAGGAACTGATTATGAAGCAACCATAGTATGATATATTCAATTTCTTGTTTGTGAGAATTATTTCCATGTTCCAAAACATCTCAAACAGAAATTAGAAACTAAATCTTGAAAATGCAATCTTCTAAGATATGGATTGCATGATCACTTTAATTATAGATTGGGATCTTGAAACAATATACCCAATCATAAATCATGGTGCAATTTTTAATGAGGCTAAGACGCATAAATATACCATAAAGGAGATCAATGTGCAAAGGAATATGATTCGTAAGATTATTCATGAAAATGTTCAACGAAAGGTTGCCGATTGTCTGGTTGAACAAGCATTGATGTTCTTCAAATGCCTTAGATTTATGCCAATACATTTGATCAAGGTCCTGGATTTTTTAGGTTGATAGATGTTGGTGAGCATTTTGTCATAGATAAACTATGTAGATAGATGATCATCTCCATTGGAAGCATGCGATGGGGAGAAAAATCTATTCTTGTTAAATGAAAATTGGATATGAAGATAGATTTCACATTAGATAGTGTTTCTTTTAAGTATATGCTAGGATCGGTTGAAAATGTATTCAATCGATAATTATGTGTTGATCTTTAGTAAATGTTCTCTTTGATGGTCAAGATGACTACATTATGTATGTTTCATGTATCAATTGCAAAAGAGCACTCGGAGCTCGTCTAAATGAATGCGAAGAATACATTCTTGCATGGAGATTTAACCTATTCTAGAATGAATAGAGGGGTTTGAGATCATTGAGAACGAAAGTCAAGTATGTAAGCTCCAAAAGATCTTGTAGAGGCTTATGCAGACACCTAGTTAGTGGTATCAAAATACTTTGTTGCATTCATGAAGTCCAAAGTGATTTAAGAGATTTCCATATGACAATCTAATATTATTTATACTTTACTTTGATTGCCAAGAAGTCCTTCGAAGACTTGTCTCTCGTGAAGAGAAGACAAGTGTATGAAGAATGCCTCTTAGAGTCTATGGAACACAGAATAACACTTTGCAAATAAATTAACCTGCAAACAGATCCAAATGAAAAGGAGTATACACTTGGAGCATGAGAAAACACTTACATTTGGTAGAAGTGGAGATGGGATAATCGACAAGTAACATGAGAGCTCCTTAGAAAGAAGGTGATGAATGAAACGTTTCCGAGAATAAACATTCATGAAGATCCACTCCCTTGGATTCTAAACACTGACTCAAATTTATGGCTTTTAACTTGGTGGCAGTGTACTTCATAAACTCAAGTACTCGCTTTCTATAAAATTAGAGTATGATCACATAAAAGCTTGGCTTGTTCCAAGACTACTTGCATATACTTCCGAAACAAATCGGAATTATTGGATCCTCTTCACTTCTTTACTACATCCGCCAACACACCTCGTAGGGTTCTGTGTCCCTTACTGTCAATATCCTACCAATATAGACATTGAGGCTCTGCCAAAGGATCAAGACTCCAAGTGCTTCATGTAGGGAATTTCTCATAGATGAGCCTATAGGTCATTCTTATAGGCTCACTACTATAGATCCCATAAAAATTTCGTTTGGGATTGGGGATGTAACATATATACTAAAGTTAAAATGCTTTCAAATGTGTACAAAGAAGATGATAAATGAACCAAAATCTAAGAATAATATCATATGAAGGTGGTAGAATTCTCAATAAAACTACTATAACAAACAAGATGATATATGAAAATTTTTTTAAGGATAACATCATACGAAGGTGCTAGAATTCTCATTATTTAGGCATGTGTTCTTGATTTAGGATCCTTCTATTCGATTTATCAATTCTTTTTTCTTTGAGTTCTATTTGCGAAAAGTTAAATGTGAAGTGTAAGAAACGAAATTCAAATGAATATCAAGATAGAATAAATTAAACAAACTAA
>MU260121.1:447500-452500 GCA_020310875.1 Ceratopteris richardii | reverse complement strand
ACTTGAGAAGTTAATTTCTCAAGCTACACTTAATCTTTTGGAGTAATTCAACTTGGAATAGTTGCGCAATCTCTAAGAGATGATTCGTACAAAGTTTCATGAAAAACTTTACACATTTGATAAGTCAATCTAAGGAAATAGTGCAGCAGACTTTTCTGTGTATTACCTTATTCACAGATTTGTTCATCTTTTGATAATTAGAAGTTGATCCTCTAAATGTGTGAAAGGTTTTGACTTATTCTTGGTATAGAGGTGTTCTAATCACAAGAATAAGTTGTTCTTTTGGAGATTAACATTCTCCATCAGTGGTATCAGAGCAGGAGACATCAATTTGAAGAAAAGGAGGATCTCGACTGCTGCAGATTCAAGAGATTCAACATTTGAAGGATCAAGAAGTGAAAGCTTGGAGTCAAAGTTCGAGGAGAAGACAAATTGACATCAAGAAAGGCAAAAGGAGCTCAATTCGAAGTAAAGGTACATACATTGTTTGTAAAGCTTGAAGTTTCAATACACAGGTGGATACAAGATGGGAGAAAGCTTGCAGATTGATAAGCTAGATAGGGAGAATTATCCAGCATGGTCCATGAGGATGGAAGCACACCTCATGAGCAAAGACCTTATATCATTTATTACAGGAGATGAAGAAAAACCAGAGTTTGCAGATCCAAGTATTCCTACTAGAGAAGAACTTGCAATGTTGAAGACTTGGATGAGAAAGGATGCTCAAGCAAGGAGCATCATTTACATGGCTGTAAATGATTACCTTCTACCTCACATCAGAGGTTTAGAAAGTGCTACAGATGTTTGGAATGCCTTGGAAGAGCATTTCCAAAATACAACTAAGTCAAGGAAGTCCTCACTATGGGCTGAGTTCACAACCTTCAAGAAGAAGAGCTCACAATCAATTTCAGATTATGTGGCAAGGATGAAAGATATTGCAGATAGCTTGGGAGCAGTGGATGAAGATATTGAAGAGGAAAAGTTGGTAAGACAAATACTTACAGGTCTAAGAGGTGATGAGAAGTGGAAGCCTTTTATCTTGTCCATAGAATTGTCACTTGATCACTTTACTCCTGACCTTAATCAATTGCTAGGACACATGCTAACCTTTGAGCAGGATCTTAAAGGAGACAATGATAGAAGTACAAGTCAAGCTATGTACTCCAAAGACAAGAAAAAGAATGGCAAGGGAAAGCAATCAAATGATGATGAAGGGAATTCAAATCAAGCCAACTTCACAAAAGGGAAGACAAATTTCAGAGGTAAAGGAAGAGGAGGTAAGAACAAAGATAATGCTAAAGCTTGTTGGATTTGTGGCAGAACAAATCATTTGGCAAATGATTGTTGGTATAACAATCAAAGTGGAGGATACAACAATCAGAATTATAGTCAAAGAGGTAGAGGAGGCAGAAACCAAAGAGGCAATTTCAGAGGAAGAGGTGGTAGGACATCATATGGTAGAGGAGGTGGAAGAAATTTCCAATCTCAGTCCTACAACAATAATTATTACAATTATGCATCAGATCAGAAGGATGACATGACTCTTATCTTGAATGCAACTCATGAATCAATGGGAGAAGATCAAAGAGTGTTCTATATTGACTCAGGGTGCAGCAACCATCTGAGTGGGAACCTATCCTTGATGACTGATATGGAAGCAAGGGTGAATGGACATACAGTTCAAACAGGTGACAATACCAAACATAAAGTGGAGAGCATTGGATCAGTGAAGACAAAGAGTGGAAGTACACTTCTGAGCAAGGTACTTTATGTCCCTACTATTCCTAAAAATTTGATAAGTGTAGGGCAAATTGTGGAGAAAGGATATGAGGTAAGATTCACAAATGATGGTGTCTATGTACAAGATCCAAATCAGGGATATAGAACCATAATTGCAGGTAAAAAGGAAGGAAGATTGTTCACTCTCAAAGTCCAAGGTAATGTGGGACATGCATTGTTTACCTATGGAGGTCAAAAGGTATCTGAGTTAGACCTATGGCATAAGAGGCTAGGTCATTTCAATGAGAGAGCTATAAAGGAGATGTCAAAGAATCAGGTAGTGCTTGGATTGCCAAACATTGAAGGGCAACATATGGTGTACAAGTGTGAAGCTTGTCAATTAGGTAAAGCACATAAAAGTTCTTATAACAAATCAGGGTACAAGTATTCAAATATGCTTGAATTGGTTCATACAGATGTATGGGGTCCCTCAAGGGACTATAGTATAAATGGATCTAGATATTATGTATTGTTTGTTGATGATGCAACCAGGTGGATTACCTTGTATGTAATCAAGGATAAATCAGAAGTTTTCAAGACATTCAAACATTTCCATGCTTATGCAGAAAGGATCACAGGACAAAAACTAAAGAGGTTAAGATCAGATGGAGGGGGAGAGTATTTCTCAAAAGAGTTTGATGATTATTTATGGAATGCAGGTATCAAAAGAGAAGTGACTTGCAGGTACTCTCCTCAACAAAATGGAGTAGCAGAAAGGAGGAATAGGACTCTTGTAGAGTTTGCAAGAGCCATGATGAAGGAAAAGAATTGTCCAAACTACTTATGGGCAGAGGCCATAAACACTGCAACATACCTTGTGAATAGGTTGCCTTGTAAAGCTTTGGATGGAGGAACCCCTTATGAAGCATGGTGGGGTAAGAAGCCTAGTCTTGATCATTGTAAAGTATTTGGATGTATTGCATATGCTTATGTTCCTTCACAATTAAGACATAAGCTAGAACCAAAAGCAGAGAAGTATGTGTTTATTGGATATGATGATAGACAGATGGGTTACAGGTTGTGGAGTCCATCTACAAAGCAATTTCTTGTTACTAAAGATGTGACATTTGATGAGCAAAACACATGGTATACAGGATCACCAAGTGAGTATGCAGGTGTTGAAGAAATACAAAGGAAAGGAAAGGCAAAGGTAAAAGTATGTGAAGAAGTTGTTGATGAAGTTGACTCTAGATGTAGAGTGCAGGATCATGTAGAAGAAGGGCCAAGATTTGATCCAGAATCAAATGAGGCTGAAACATCAAGAAGTGCAGAAATCAGAAGATCTACAAGGGAAAGGAAAGAGCCTATAAGGTATAGTTATGATACATCTTTCCTAACAACAAGAGATTATGCTTACATTGTGAAAACAGAAGAAGACCCAATTACTTTTGAAGAAGCCAAAGGTAAACAGAATTGGGAGAAGGCAATGCAAGAAGAGTATGATGCTCTACTTGAGAATGAAACTTGGGAGTTAGTACCAAGACCAAAGAATCAGAAGGTTATTGGATGCAAGTGGGTATACAAAACAAAGAGGTTTGCAGATGGTAAGGTGTCTAGATATAAGGCTAGACTTGTGGTCAAAGGTTATGCCCAAACTTATGGGGTAGATTATGATGAAACCTTTAGTCCTGTTGCTAAGATGTCTACAATTAGGACATTGATTGCTATTGCTACTTGCAAGGGATGGAAATTATCACAATTGGATGTGAAGAATGCATTTCTTAATGGTTACATTGCAGATGAAGTGTATATGGAGCAACCAGAAGGTTTCATGGAGTCAATTGGATCAGATTATGTGTGTAAGCTCAAGAGAGCTTTATATGGGTTGAAGCAAGCCCCAAGAGCTTGGAATTACAGATTGGTCAAGTTCTTGAATGAATGTGGATTTCAAGCATCAAAGGCAGATAGTAGCTTGCTAGTAAAGGCAAGTGAAAATGGATATATATACATGTGCATTTATGTTGATGATATTATTGTTACAGGAACAGATGCTCAAGGAATCAATGAACTCAAGAAGCAAATAGAGAAGGAGTTTAAGATAAGTGACTTGGGAAACTTATCTTATTTTCTAGGAATGCAGATTGTATATACTCAACATGGAGTATATGTTTCACAAGAGAGATACTTGAAGAATCTTTTGATCAAGTTTAACATGGAAGATTGCAAGACCTCAACCACACCATTGGAGGTAAATCATAAATTAAGCAGGTATGGAGGTGAAGAATTCAATGACATGAAGAAATATCAGAGTTTGGTAGGTAGTCTAATCTATGCTACCTTGACAAGGCCAGATCTATCATATGCAGTAGGTGTGTTGTCACAATTCATGCATTGTCCAAAGAAGACTCATTGGATTGCAGCCCAAAGGGTACTCAGATATATCAAAGGAACCCTAAGTGAAGGTCTGTATTATGGTTTCACTTCTGACACAAGAATCAAAGTGTTTAGTGATGCAGATTGGGCAGGTGACTCAGATGATAGAAGGTCTACTCATGGATATTTATGTTATGTTGGAGACAAGTTAGTGTCTTGGTGTTCAAAGAAGCAACACACAGTTGCTTTATCATCCACAGAGGCTGAGTATAAGGGAATGGTAGAAGCTGCAAAAGAAGTCATATGGTTGAAGACATTGATGAAGAGTTTTGAGACTAATCATAGTACTCCAATAATTTTTGGAGACAATATGAGTTCTTTGTATTTGGCAGCTAACCCTGTTTTTCATGCCAGGACTAAGCATATAGAGATACAGTATCATTTCTTGAGGGAAAAGGTACTTGATAAAGAGATTGAAGTGATGTATACTTCAACAAAGGAACAAGTGGCAGATATGATGACAAAAAGCTTGGATGGACCTAAGCTACAGAGATTCAAGGAGATGGCAGGAGTGAAGAAGAATGGAATAATCACAATTAGTGATTGAGGGGGAGCTGTTGGAGCAAACCAATCACAAATTGGTGATTATACAGATCTTGGAGAATGCTTATGGTCAGAATGAAGCAAAGGAAGACATTTGCAAAATGAAGAAGAAGTCAGAATGTTGTCTTGTACACATATGTACATTAGAATAGCCATAGATGACTTAGATGTTTTGATCAGTAAGAATTATGTACAAATTATCTATAAATACCTTGAGAAAAAGTCGGGGCATAGGATGGAGAGCACATGAGAGCATATGTGACATGAGATAGAAGTTAAGAGATAGAGGAAAGTGAGTTTGTGTT
>MU260121.1:430000-432500 GCA_020310875.1 Ceratopteris richardii | reverse complement strand
CGGAGCTTCTAATACTGCCGAAATTTTATCTGGATCTACTTGGATACCTTGTGCAGATACAATGTGGCCAAGTAACTTGCCACATGAAACCGCAAACACAGATTTGTTTGGGTTTAAACAGAGTCTATACTCTCGGCATTTCTGAAAGCAGCACCGTAAATGGAACAGATGTGCTATCCACTTACCAAAAATTGAAAAATCATCGAGATATACTTGCATAAATGAAGTCAGATAAGGAGAAAATATTTCTTGCATACATCTTTGAAATGTGCTTGGTGCATTTCTCAATCCAAACCACATTACCGTACAAGCAAAGACACCCCAATTGGTAATGAAGGAAGTTTTTGGTATATCCTCTTCAGCCATTCTAACCTGATTGTAACCACTGTATCCATCTAAGAATGAATACATTTCATGTCCTGCTACCCTATCAAGCATGGTATCCAGAAAGGGGATTGGGAAAGGATCTGGTAGTGTTGCTGCGTTTAATTTTCGGTAGTCTACACAGATTCGCAGTTGCTTATTTTTCTTTGGCACGATCACAATTGGTGAAATCCATTCAGCATGTTCTACTGGTACGATGAATCCAACTTTTAATAATCTATCAAGTTCGGCTTTTACCTGTGATGCATAATTGGGATTCATCCGGTAGCTGGGCTGCTTATTCGGTTTAGCTTCAGGCTTCAACATGACTCTGTGCTGATAGATGCGCGGATCTAATCCTTTCATATCTTTGTAATCCCATGCAAAGACGTCTGAGAATTCGCGAAGTAGTCGAATCAAATCAGCTTTAAATGTTTCCGGTAAGTTTTGCCTTATCTTTACAGGTCATGGATGATCTACGTCTCCTAGATTGTAGGAGGTCAACTAGTCTTCGGAGACATAAAACTGTTGTGGTTTCTCTGTATTGTCTGTTGACTTGAACAGTGATTGTAATTCTTCGTCATGTGTTGAAACAATATCTTCCTGCTTAGAATTCCCGGTGATTGGTACAATTGTACAAACTAAAGTACTCCAGTTATCTATCACGGACTGTAGATCAACAGTCCCTAAGGTCATTAAATCAGCGTTATTCTTCAAAAATTCCTCTTCTTCATCATCTGATAGTCCATCTAACATGTGGACTGGTTCAGCAAAATATGGTCTAGCGTGTAGCTCGCAAGGTTGTATAGCATCTAATTTTACCACATATTTATGATTGGCATCTTTAAATGTAAGCTCTTGTGCAGACCAGTCCTGTACTACCTTTGCATGCTTCAGCCAGGGTCGACCGAAAAGAAGGTTGTAATCCAAAGTGGATTCTGGTAGATCTAGTATAACAAAGGTCATTTTAAAGGTCGTACCTTGTAAAGTGATGGGTACATTTCGCACAAGTCCTACAGGATGGACTCTAGATGATCTGCCATTTTGACAAAAAATTGAACTGGTTCGATTTCGGTCCATCCTAACCTTTTGCATAATGCTGCGGTCGCAATGTTAACACCAGAGCCTCCATCAATCAATACTTGCGTGATCTTATGCTTTTTATACCATACTATAATTAAGGGAACTGAATGATCAACCGTAGAATCAGGTTCCGGTTGAACTGTTGCTGTCGTCGGAATACAAGAAGGTACCGGACTGAACTGTTGCTGGAACTGTTGTCGAATCCCAGGTACTAATGCCAGTAGTTGGCCGAGAGGCAGAGTGATAGATGCCTTGGATAAAATTTCCCAGGCCTGTTGAGATTGTTTGTCCTGCTCCTTTGAACTTGAGATTTCTGCTGATGCAGAAGTATCTGCTGTTATGTCTACTGCTGATGATGGCTCCGCTGCTGCTTCCTTTTGTTGGGTTCCTTCCTTTGTCGACGAGGCCTGAGTCACCGGAATAGGTTCTGGGAACACTGGTGGTTCTGTTGCGGTCCAATGACTAGCCTTGTTGTACATCCTATGTTGTTCTCGTATCCCTGGTTCGAATTTCTGCTGCTGACTGCAGCTGTTTACCTGATCGGGTCTGGACTGTAGCAGTTTGCGTTTCTACCGGTGTAATTTGTACCATGTTGGCCATTGGGTTTTGGCGCTCCTTCTTCCTTTGATCATACTCAGCTGCATCCTTGCAAAATCTTCTAATGTGTCTGAATTCATCACAAAAATGGCAGCGTGGTGGTGGTAAATTGGGATTTTCCGGTGGTGGCCCGTTCTGCCAGCGATTTGGATTATAGTTGTTATTCCTCTGTCCTCGATAATTTCGATATCCTTGCTGCTGATTGTTTCTCATTTGTGGAGGTACATAATGATTGGGTGGCTGCCCTTGTTCCTGGATAATTGCATTAACAGTCGTTGTTCCCTGTACTCTAGCGTTGTATGCGCAGTGTTCGGTGGTGTGTCCGGCAATGTTACAAATAGCGCAGAATGTCTGATTAAGTGCGCAATTGGTGCTGGTATGTCTTGAATTTTTGCATGTGGTGCAATATACTTGTTTGGTCATATCTTCGGCAACATGTCTGTTTGTTTTTTCCCAC
>MU260121.1:415000-417500 GCA_020310875.1 Ceratopteris richardii | reverse complement strand
CACTTAGCTTTTGGTTAACCTCTATTGGAGTAGTAGATACCTTAGCATCCTGCAAACCAAACTTCTTGACCATATCCTGTACATACTTCTTTTGAGTGATGTATATACCTGAGTTTGTGTAGATCAATTCAAGACCTAGGAAATATTTTAGTAATCCAAGATCACTAATCTTGAATTCTTTCATCATCTGTCCTTTGATGTGTCTAATCCCATTGACATCATTACCTGTAATGATGATATCATCTACATAAACACATAAGTAAATTACCTCTGTACTACTTCTCTTTATGAATAGAGAAGTGTCTGCTTTGCTCATCACAAATCCTTGGTCTAGAAGGTAGGTGGTCAATCTGTAGTTCCATGCTCTAGGTGCCTGCTTCAAACCATACAGAGCCTTCTTCAATTTACAAACATAATGTACCTTTTTTGGATCTTCATAGCCAGGTGGTTGTGACATGTAGACTTCTTCAGATATCCATCCATTCAAGAATGCATTCTTTACATCCAATTGGTACATGTTCCAATTCTTGGATGCAGCTACACTCACCAAAACTCTGATAGTTGGCATCTTGGCCACAGGAGAAAATGTCTCCTCATAATCAATGCCTTGGGTTTGTGCAAAACCCTTGGCTACCAACCTAGCTTTGTACCTGTTAATTGTTCCATCTGAATTCTTCTTCAATTTGTAGATCCATCTGGATCCTATTACCTTCATAGTATCCTTCTTGGGTACCAAGTCCCAAGTATCACTCTCTTTGAGGGCTTCTATCTCCTCATCCATGGCTTCTCTCCATTCTGGCTTTGTAATTGCTTCTTCATAGGTACCTGGTTCTTCATTCAACAAGTCTTTTGCAAGATATACAGAGTGTTTAGTTACAAGTGATGTGTCATACCCAAATCTGATAGGCTTCTTCTTCTCTCTCTGAGATCTTCTCATAGCTTGAGTAGAAGTTTCTGCCTTGTCCTCCAATTGCTTCATCTTCATCTTTCCTTTGGATTTCCAAGCCTTGAACTCTTCAAGGTTTATGGTATCATCATCTGAGCTTGAGTCTTCTTGCTGAGTTGGCTCTTCCTTGGTAAGCTTTGGAAAATCTTCCTCCATGTCATAGGGTAGACTCACTTTCCTGCATTCATTCTCATACCATGAGTCATTCTCATCAAATATGACATCTCTGCTTACCTTGAACCCTTTGTTTGTTGGGTTGTAGAATCTGTATCCCTTTTGGTTCAAATCATAACCAATGAAGATACATTTCTCAGCCTTTGGGTCTAGCTTTCCTCTTACCTGTGAGGGAATATGCACATATGCTACACAACCAAAGATTTTGCAATGATCCAGAGAGGGTCTCTTACCATGCCATGCTTCATATGGTGTCATGCCATCAAGTGATTTGGATGGCAACCTATTGATGAGATAAGTGGCAGTGGATACACTCTCTGCCCATAAGTAATTTGGTAACTTTTTCTCATTGAGCATAGACCTAGCTGTTTCCACTATAAGTCTATTTCTTCTTTCAGCTACCCCATTTTGTTCAAGTGAGTACCTTGTAGTGATCTCCCTCTTGATGCCTCTTTCCTGCAAGAAATCTTCAAACTCATTGGAGAAGTATTCTCCTCCACCATCTGGCCTTAGCCTCTTCAAGCTTCTACCTGTTTGATTCTCAACAAGTGCAAGATACCTTTTGAAACAATTAAATACTTCATCTTTATGCTTCATAAAGTATAAAATGGTCCACCTGCTATAGTCATCAATAAAAGACACATAATATCTTGAACCAGAAATGGAAGGGTCCTTGCTAGGTCCCCAAACATCTGTGTGTACCAAGTCTAGGTAGTCTTCATGCATGAAACCTTTCCTTGAGTAGGGTAATCTGTGAGACTTACCAAATTGACATGATCCACATTTATAAATCATGTGTTGCTTGGATACATTAGGTATCCCAAGCACACATTGATCCCTGCACATTTGCTTTAGAGTTCTTTCACCTATGTGCCCTAATCTTTTATGCCATATCTCTAACTCTGAGAGTGTCTGATCCTTGTAATTATACAAAGCAATGTTTTTTGTATCTTCTAGCTCAAATGTAAATAGTCTACCTGATTTCTCCCCTTTGGCTATCCTTCTGAATCCTTGTTTTGGGTCCTCCACATATGCTCCATGTTGTGTGAATCTGACCTGCAAACCTTTCTCCACAATCTGACCAACACTCATCAAATTCTTAGTTATTGTTGGTACATAGAGTACCCTGCTTAATAGGTTTTGATTACCATCACATGTCTTCACATTTCCAATTTTGACAACAGAGTGCTTAGTGTCATCACCTGTTTGTACCTGATGTTTGCCCTTGGGCTCTTCCAAATCAGAAAGTAGTGCCACATTGCCAGCTACATGGTTAGAACATCCTGAGTCAATGTAAAATAAATGATCATCATTTGTACCTATCTTAGAGGTCATATTCATGATCAATAAGGAGTCATCCTGCTCCTCAGTGTAGTTGTT
>MU260121.1:402500-410000 GCA_020310875.1 Ceratopteris richardii | reverse complement strand
ATCATGAGATTTTTTGGTCACTTGGATATAAAAGAGGCAAGGGAGGACACTCAAGAATAGAGAAAGAAGGCGTGAAAGTCCCATTCTAGCTATTTCATTTGGTGTGAGTCATTTCATTCAGTTCAATTTCATAGAGTATGTGGAGCTGCACACCCATTTTTCGGTAGTCTACTTGTGAGAGACATATCTCTCAATATATGTATTCAATTTTAGTGTTGAAACATTCATTGGAAAGCATATCTCAAGTTGTTTCTATGTCCAAAATAGTTTAATGAAATTCGTTATGCTATAGAAGTTATTCAAGTTTTAGTGAAGTCAAGTTTGAAGCCTAATTGAGTGAGCAGGTAGCCGGTTTGGAGGCAAAGAGATACCAACCCAGGTTTGCTCCAAATTGAATGTTTGATAGCTCATTTTAAAGCTCTAGGTGTCTACTTTGAATGACCAAAATTTCAAGTTCATTGGAGTTTTCAATTAGTACCAGTTCTCATTTGAAGGTTCAGCTGTTGGAAAGAGTTTTGATCTTGAGAAAGTCTTCTACACTTTCCGCTGTGATTAGGAGAGGAATTCTCCAACAATTGGTATCAGAGCATTGGGGTTTGAAGATTCAAACCATTGGAACTAAAATGAAGCAAAGGAGAAGCTACAAATCAAGGGGGAGCCTCGTGAATTCAAGAGAGAGTGCCACAACATACTTGAGGTAAACTTCAATCTTGGAAGTTTTCAATGGATCATTTAGGACAACAAGTTGAGAAGTTAATAAAAGATAATTTTCAATCTTGGAGGTATAGAATGACAAATTACCTTAAAGGTGAAGGTTTATGGAGTCTAGTTAGTGGATATGATCCACAACCGGTGGACTTGAAGATCCCAACATTACTCCGGCACAAAGGAGACAATTTTTTGATTGGGAAGAGAGGAATCGAAGGGTGATGTTCCTCATCTCCCAAGTTATTTCCAACACTATGATTGGTCATGTGCAAAGCTTAGAAACAGCCAAAGAAGTTTGGCAAGCATTAGAGAAGGTGTATGCTACCTCAACAAGGTCTCAAAGGATGCAACTCAAGAATGAGCTCAACAACATGAAGAAAAGCTCAAACCAAAGCATTTGTGAGTATACATTGAGGATCAAGGAGGTTCGAGATCAGCTAGCATCAGTTGGATGCAAGATAGAAGAGGAAGACATGGTCCAAACAGCCCTCAATGGCTTGAGGAGTGAAGAAAAGTGGAAGCCCCTCATCACAAACATTCTTTATAGAGAACCTCTCCCAACATTCGACGAGATTATACCAAATCTTGTGGCTGAAGAGGTTGCTCAACAAGGAGAAGGCAACAAAGGTAAGGACAGCCATAATCAAATGTTATATGCAGGATGAAGTAGAGGAAGGAGCTCAAGAGGAGGCTCGAGAGGAAGAGGAAGAAGCTACAACAACACAAATTTCAGCGAACACAACTCGGAGGACAACAAGGACAACTCAAATGACAACACACATGGAAGAGGTCGAGGAAGAAATAGAGGAAGAGGTCGAGGTTCATACAATCCTCATAAAGGTATAACATGTTATCATTGTGTTAAACTAGGACATTATGCAAATGATTGTTGGCAAAAGAATGGACCCCTCTTCTCATCATCCTCATCCTCTCATCATCCGAGCCCCTTCAATCCTTGGTGTATATATACACTTTTTCTTCTGCGCTCTTCCACGCTCTCATTCTTTAATTCACGTTATTTTCTTATGCGCTCTTCCACGCTCTCATTCTTTAATTCACGTTATTTTCTTTTGCGCTCTTCCACGCTCTCATTCTTTAATTCACGTTATTTTCTTCTGCGCTCTTCCACACTCTCATTCTTTAATTCACGTTATGCGCACATTATGCGCACACCGCTGTTTATTGCTCTGTTACTCGTATGATTCTTGATTCTGGTTAACGGACTGATTCCGCACGCTGTACAATTCCGTCGTGAATTTGTCACTTCAATGAGGCTTTTGATTTTTTGAAGATTCCAATTCTTTTTCTGTCTGTCTGTATGTCAAATTCGTGAGTGATTCCTCAACAGCTCCCCCTCAATCACTAATTTGACCTCTTCCGATCTTTCATATATCTTTCTTTCTTTTATACCTGCCATTTCTTTGAATCTGCTTGTCTTTGTTCCATCCAAGCTTTTTGTCAAGATATCTGCTATCTGATCTTTCGTAGGAGTGTAGACTATTTCTATCTCCTTCTCCATTACCTTTTCCCTCAGGAAATGATACTGAATTTCTATGTGCTTTGTTCTTGCGTGAAACACCGGATTCGCTGCAAGATATAGAGAGCTCATATTGTCTCCATGTATAATTGGTATACCTTGATCAATACCCATGCTTTTGAACAAGGTCTGCATCCATATTACTTCTTTAGCTGCTTCTACAAGTCCTTTGTATTCTGCTTCTGTTGACGATAGAGCCACTATGTGTTGTTTCTTCGAACACCAACTTACTAGCTTATCTCCTAGGTATATCATATACCCATGTGTTGACCTTCTGTCATCCTGGCTTCCTGCCCAGTCTGAGTCACTGTATGCTCTCAGCTTTATATCTGATGTAAAAGGATAATATAATCCTTCCTTTATAGTTCTTTTTATATATCTAAGAACTCTTTGTCCTGCAACCCAATGTTGATCTGTCGGACAATGCATAAACTGTGAAAGAACTCCCACCGGATAGCTGAGATCCGGTCTTGTTAGCATAGCGTAAATTAAGCTTCCTACTAACGACTGATACTTCTTCATATCTTTGAACTCTATACCATCATATTTATTGAGTTTATGATTTACTTCAAGCGGTGTTGAAGCTTCTCTGCAATTCTCCATATTAAACTTCTTCAGTAAGTTTAGGAGATACCTTTCTTGCGTAACATATACACCATGATCTGTGTATGTGATTTCCATTCCTAGAAAGTATGATAACTTTCCCAGGTCACTGATTTTGAATTCCTTTTCGAGTAGTTTCTTCACCTCTGTGATTCCTGCATCTAAGGTACCTGTAATTATTATGTCGTCTACATAAATGCAAATTCCTTCTTCTATTCTTTTGATGAGTAGACTTGCATCTGCCTTCGAACTTTGGTATCCAAGTTCATTGAGATACTTCACAAGTCTGTAGTTCCAAGCTCTTGGAGCTTGCTTCAGTCCATATAGTGCTTTTCTTAGTCTGCACACATGTTCTGGGTATCTGGAATTTACGAAACCTTCTGGTTGTTCCATGTAGACTTCGTCTGATATATATCCATTCAGGAATGCATTCTTTATATCTAGTTGACTTAGCTTCCATCCTTTTGATGCTGCTATAGCAATCACTGTCCTTATGGTTGACATCTTTGCCACCGGACTAAACGTCTCGTCATAGTCTATGCCATGCGTCTGAGCATAGCCCTTGATAACCAGTCTCGCTTTATGTCTGGCTATCCTTCCATCTGCAAGTTTCTTAACTTTGAAAACCCATTTATTTCCGATTACTTTCTTACCATTTGGTTTAGGAACAAGCTCCCATGTCTTGTTCTCTTCCAGTGCGCTAAATTCTTCTTCCATTGCTTCTTCCCATTGCTTCTTGCCTTTAGCTTCATCATAGCTCTGAGGTTCATCATCATCTTTGACCATATATGCATAATCTTTCTGAGTTATATAAGATGTATCATACGAGTACCTTTCCGGTTGTCTTCTTACTCTATTTGACCTCCTTAGCTCGTATTCTTCGTGTGTATCTGAATACACGTCTTCATCTTCGTTTCTCATACCTGATCCGGTCTTGGACGTACTTGCCTACGTATAATCTTCATCTTTATTCACCTACACGATTGATTTACCTTTCTCTTTTCTTTTTATCTCTTCTTCAAATTGTTCAACTGTATGACTCTGATCTGCATACCAGCTTTTCTGTTCATCAAATGTTACATCTCTGGAAACAGTAAATTGTTTGGTTAGAGGACTCCATAACCTGTAACCCATCTGCTTTTCATCATATCCGACGAACACATCTCAGTTGTGACGGTACATAAGCATACGCTAGTGATCCAAACACCTTACAATGATCAAGTGTTGGCTTCTTTCCCCACCAGGCTTCATAAGGGGTCATTCCTTCTAACGTTGTACACGGTAATCTGTTTACCAAGTATGTAGCTGTATTTACGGCTTCAGCCCAAAGATAATCTGGACAATTCTTTTCTTTCAGCATAGCTCGTGCAAACTCGACTAGAGTTCGGTTCCTTCTCTCTGCTACACCGTTTTGTTGTGGTGTATACCTGCAGGTTATTTCTCTCTTGATACCTGCATTCCAAAGATAATCATTGAAATCTCGAGAGAAGTATTCTCCACCTCCATCAGACCTCAGTCTTTTAAATCTGACCTGAAATCCTTTCTCAACTATCTGTCCCACACTAATCAGATTTTTTGGTATTGTCGGAACATACAAAACATTGGTTAGCAAATCTGCTCCACTCTTACACTTCACTTTTCCAATTGAATGTACGCTATGTCTTATATTGTCACCTGTTTGAATAGTATGACTGGAACTTCCTTTTTCCAATTGTGACATCAGTTCTATATTTCCTGACAAGTGATTAGAACATCCATAATCAATGTAAAATACCTTCAGGTCTTCGTTATCTGATGTGCTGATTGAGTTCATCATCAATGATGTATGATTTTCATTCTATGTGTCATTTGCGTAGTTGTTATAGGTGGTGTTGTAGGATTGGCCCTGTCCCCAACTTCTTGTTCCACCTCTACCGTAGCCTCCTCTTTGATTCTATCTACCCTTTTGAAAGTTACCTTGATATCTTCCGCTTCTGCCTCTGCTATTACTGTTCTAATTTTGATTTGATCCCTGTTGGTTGTGCTAACAGTCATGCGCTAGATGATTACTTAGTCCACAAATCCAGCAAGCTTTCTTGTTGGTATTCTGACTACTTCTTCCTCTTCCAAAACCTCTTGCTCTTCCTCTGCCAGTGCTTTTACCTCTTGCATAATAAGCCTGAGAATTCGACTCCTCTTCGTCTTTTGACTTACCTTTATCTCCTTTCTTTTTGTTCTTCATGTACATTGCAGAGATTTGTCCTTTATCTCCATCTCCTTTCAGATCTTCCTCATATGTGAGCATCAAACCAAGCAACTGATTTAAATCTGGTACAAAGTGATTTAAGGAAAGTTCAGTTGAGAGTACGAAAGGTTTCCACCTTTCATCTCCTCTCAAACCTGTGAGCAGTTGTGCTATCAATCTGTGATTTTCGACATCTTCATTTATGGATCCAAGACTATCTGCTAGATCCTTCATTTTAGTGACGTAGTCACTAATGCTTTGACTCAGCTTCTTTTTGAACGTTGTGAACTCGGACCATAAGCTAGCCTTTCTAGCTTTCGTAGTATTTTGGAAGTGGTCTTCCAATGCGCTCCATATGTCCTCCGCTTTCTCCAAGCCTCTAATGTGCGGTAGTAGATGATCTAAAACAGTGTTGTAGATGTAGGTTCTTGCCGTTGCATCTTTCTTCTGCCACAGCTTCAAAGCTTCTAACTCTTCTTTTTCCGGTTGGCTATCATCTTCGAAGGTCGGCTTCTTTTCTTCTCCGGTCACATACATCACTAAGTCCTTACTCATAAGTAAGGCTTCCATATGCATTACCCACGCGGGATAATTATCTCTGTCCAGCTTATCAATTTGGACATGATCTGCCATGATCTTCTTGTTTGCTTTAGGTTGCCTTTGAGAGTCTTTTGGCTCTGATGCCGCTCGTGGAACTAACCTGCTCTGATACCACTGTTCGCGATTAACTTTCGCTCTGATACCACTGATGATGAGCCCTCTTACGGCTCTAATACCACTTGTTGATGGTCGTCACGACAAAGGCTTGAACCTTGTCAAGCCTGCGGAAATTGCCGCGCCACCGAATAGAGAGCTAAGCTAGAGTGATATAGAACACCTCTGTAATCAACAGTAGCTTAACAAGATTACTGTCGCTTAACTGTGTTAAACTGCAACTTGAATTCCACCGGAACTTCACCGGACTATCACTAGGACGTCACCGAAATCTTACCGGAATATCACCGGAATGAACTTCAATTCTACTCGTGATTACTTCAAATGAATTTATGTGAAGTAAGGGAGTGATACGTGAGCTTCCTTCACTGAATGAACTTCTTCTTGAAGTTTAAAGAAAACTTCACAGTTCTGAAGTGCCACTTTCCGGTCAGACTTTGTACTGTGTACATATCCATTCCACCGGAAATTGTGATCAGCTTAAAGTAGAGACATCTAGCTACAAGATGAGCTATCTCTCATACAAAGCTTTGAATTCTACTGCGAGATATACTTCGTTGTTCTACTGGAAAACACGTTTACTGAAGGAACTGTAACTAATCAAAATATAACCGAAACATCCGTTTGCTGAGAAAATAACGATTAACGACTTTTACACCGTAACATGAAAATACTCAGATTTCTTCACATACGACGATTGCGCGCAAACATCCACATGAACATGTGTTTTCTATTAGAGAAGATGTGTACAAATCAGCTTGGCCTCTTCTTGCTCAAGCTGTAGAAACTCTCCTATACTGAGTAGTTTCTTATTACCATCCCTCTCAGATGAATACCTGACATTCCAGGTTTCTGTTATTCATCTATACATACGCGATCTATGGCGTCTTCTGAGAACTTCTCACTCTCTCTTCACTCATACGCGATCTCTCATCATTCCCCTCTTCTCATCATCCTCATCCTCTCATCATCCAAGCCCCTTCAATCCTTGGTGTATATATACACTTTTTCTTCTGCGCTCTTCCACGCTCTCATTCTTTAACTCACGTTATTTTCTTATGCGCTCTTCCACGCTCTCATTCTTTAATTCACGTTATTTTCTTCTGCGCTCTTCCACGCTCTCATTCTTTAATTCACGTTATGCGCACATTATGCGCACACCGCTATTTATTGCTCTGTTACTCGTACGATTCTTGATTCTGGTTAACGGATTGATTCCGCACGCTGTACAATTCCGTCGTGAATTTGTCACTTCAATGAGGCTTTTGATTTTCTAAAGATTCCACTTCTTTTTCTGTCTGTCTGTATGTCAAATTCGTGAGTGATTCCTCAACAAGGAAGAGGTGGAAGGTTTCAGAATCAATTTCAAAGAGGAAGTCAGAATTCAAGAGGAAGTTTTGGTAGAGGTGGTGGAAGAAATTGGAATCAGAATCAGTCTTATAACACTACCTATTACAACTGTGCAAATGATACACATAATGACAATCATACAACATTGATTATGAATTCAATAAGTACATCAGAGAAGGAGGATCTCAAGGTATTTTATATTGACTCTGGTTGTTCAAATCATTTGTCAGGTAATATAGAATTGTTATCAGAATTGGAAGAAGGTATTTCAAGTCATACAGTACAAACAGGTGACAATACAAAACATAATGTGCATTCAGTAGGAAAAGTGGTGCAAGAGTGGAGCTGATTTGCTAACAAATGT
>MU260121.1:377500-382500 GCA_020310875.1 Ceratopteris richardii | reverse complement strand
AACAAAGATCTAAGTCAGCTATGACTATACTAATGTACATATGTGTACACTTCTCTTATCCTCTGAATGCAATCTTCTTTCAAACTTCAAGAATTGATTCTTCCTTCATCCTTTAATCTTCCAAGCCTTCAATTGGTGATTGGTCTGCACCAACAGCTCCCCCTCAATCATCAATTGAAGTTTTCTCTGTCTTCTTTATACCTGCCATGTCTTTGAACCTTTGTAACTTTGGTCCATCCAAGCTTTTTGTAAGCATATCAGCTATCTGATCTTTTGTTGAAGTATGGATTACTTCAATCTCTTTATCCATCACCTTCTCTCTTAGAAAGTGATACTGAATCTCAATGTGTTTGGTCCTGGCATGAAAAACAGGATTAGCAGCTAAATACAATGAACTCATGTTATCTCCATATATAATTGGTATCCCATGTACAATGTCAAAACTCTTCATCAAGGTCTTAAGCCAAATCACTTCTTTTGCAGCTTCAACCATGCCTTTATACTCAGCTTCTGTAGAAGACAAAGCAACTGTATGTTGCTTCTTAGAACACCATGAGATTAACTTATCTCCCACATAACACATGTATCCATAGGTTGATCTTCTATCATCTGGATTACCTGCCCAATCTGCATCACTATAAATTTTGATATTTGTATCTGAGGTAAACCCATAATACAAACCTTCATTGAGTGTACCCTTAATGTACCTCAACACCCTTTGTCCTGCAATCCAATGTTCTTTCCTTGGGCAATGCATGAATTGAGACAAAACCCCTACTGCATATGATAAATCAGGTCTAGTTAAAGTAGCATAGATAAGGCTACCAACCAAACTCTGATATTGTCTCATGTCCTTGAGTTCTTCACCTCCAAACTTACTCAATTTGTGATTCACCTCCATTGGTGTAGGTGCTACCCTGCAATCATCCATTTTAAACTTGATTAACAAGTTCTTCAAATACTTTTCTTGGGTCACAAATACTCCATGTTGAGTATATGTAATCTCCATGCCCAAGAAGTATGACAGGTCTCCCAAGTCACTTATCTTGAACTCCTTTTCCATTTGCTTCTTGAGTCTTTGTATTCCTTCCTCATCTGTACCTGTAAGAATTATATCATCAACATATATGCACATGTATATGAAACCATTATCACTTGCTTTGACAAGCAAGCTACTATCTGCTTTAGACACCTAAAATCCAAGTTCCTTTAGGAACTTCACAAGTCTATAGTTCCATGCCCTTGGGGCCTGCTTCAAGCCATACAAAGCTCTCTTGAGCTTGCACACATGATCTGGATACCTCTTATCTTTGAACCCTTGAGGTTGCTCCATGAATACATCATCTGAAATATAACCATTCAAGAAAGCATTTTTCACATCAAGTTGACATAATTTCCAACCTTTACATGCAGCAATAGCAATAAGTGTTCTGATGGTTGTCATCTTTGCCACAGGACTATAAGTCTCATCATAATCAATACCATATGTCTGAGCAAAGCCTTTGACAACAAGTCTAGCTTTGTATCTAGACACACTTCCATCTGCAAATCTCTTGGTCTTGTAAACCCACTTGCATCCAATAATCTTCTGACTATTTGGTTTAGGAACCAAATCCCAAGTTTGATTTTCCAATAGTGCATCATATTCTTCCTGCATAGCACTCTCCCATTTTTCCTTACCTTTTGCCTCTTCATATGTAGAAGGGTCTTCATCTGTCTTCACCATGTAAGCATAGTCTTTTGTAGCCAAAAATGAAGTATCATAACTATACCTTGTAGGTTGCCACCTATTTCTTGATGACCTTCTGAGTTCTCCACTCCTTGAGGTTTCTGGCTCTTCACATTCAGGATCAAATCTTGGTGTCTCTTCCACTTCAACCTGCACTTCATTATTCTCTTGCTCATCAAATATCTGAACTTTTGATTTACCTTTTCTTTGACTCACTTCTTCTTCATCACCTGTATTGATATTGATTGTACCTGTATACCAAGTACTTTGTTCATCAAATGTAACATCTTTAGAAACCATAAATTGCTTTGTGGATGGACTCCACAATCTATAACCCATCTGCTTGTCATCATAGCCAATGAAAACATATTTTTCAGCTTTAGGTTCTAATTTGTGTCTTAATTGTGATGGCACATATGCATATGCCACACACCCAAAAACTCTGCAATGATCCAAGGTAGGTCTCTTACCCCACCAAGCCTCATATGGTGTCATACCTTGTAAAGCTTTACATGGTAATCTATTGACCAAATAAGTAGCTGTATTTACAGCCTCAGCCCACAAGTAATTTGGGCAATTTTTCTCCTTCATCATAGATCTTGCAAATTCAACAAGAGTTCTATTTCTCCTTTCTGCAACACCATTTTGTTGAGGAGAGTACCTGCAAGTAACTTCCCTTTTTATACCTGCATTCCATAAATAATTACTGAACTCATTAGAGAAATACTCTCCCCCTCCATCTGACCTTAATCTCTTCAACTTATGACCTGTAATTCTTTCTGCATATGCATGATAGTGTTTAAATGTATTAAACACTTCTGACTTCTCTTTGACCACATAGATAGTGATCCATCTAGTAGCATCATCAACATAAATCACATAATACCTTGATCCATTTATACTGAAATCTTTTGATGGTCCCCACACATCTGTGTGTATCAACTCAAGCTTCTCTGAGTACATAAAACCATGCTTGGAGTAGGAAAGCTTATGAGCCTTACCTAATTGACATGCCTCACATTTGTATGTCATATGTTGTCCTGCAACATTAGGCAATCCAAGCACTGAACCATTGTTAACCATATCTTTAATACCTCTTTCATTGAAATGTCCAAGCCTCTTGTGCCAAAGATCTAACTCAGAGATCTTATGTCCTCCATATGTGAACATAGCATGACCAATATTGCCTTGAATCTTCAATGTAAATAATCTTCCTTCCTTTTTTCCTGAAACAATCTGTTTATACCCTTGGCTAGGATCTTCCACATATACTCCATCATTAGTGAACCTTACTTCATATCCCTTTTCAACAATTTGTCCTACACTTATCAAATTTTTAGGGATTGTAGGAACATACAAGACCCTACTCAATAAGGTGCTTCCATCCTTGGCCTTCACTGATCCAATTGACTTCACATTATGTTTTGTGTTGTCACCTGTCTGAACAACATGATTAAAAACATTATTCTCCATGTCAGTCATCAAGGATATATTACCACTTAGGTGATTGCTACACCCTGAGTCAATGTAGAAAACTCTTTGATCTTCACTCTGCCTTTCACAAGTTGCATTCATTATCAATGTTGAATCCTCCTTTTGATCTGAAGCATAATTGTAGTAGGTGTTGTTGTATTTTTGACTTTGGAATCCTCTACCTGCATTTCTTCCAAAGTAACTCCTTCCACCTCTACCTCTGAAATTACCTCTTTGACTTCTTCCTCCTCTTCCTCTTGAATTATAATTTTGGTTGTATCCACCATTACTCTGATTATTATGCCAACAATCATTAGCTAAGTGATTTGTCTTACCACAAATCCAGCAAGCTTTGCCTCCATCTTTGTTGTTCCTGCCTCTTCTTCTTCCTTTGCCACCTCCTCTTCCTCTTAGGAAGTTGGCTTGAGTAGTTGTTCCTTCATCTTCATTTACTTGTTGCTTTCCTTTGCTATTCTTCTTCTTGTCCTTTGAGTACATTGCATGACCTGCACTCTTGTCACCATCTCCTTTAACATCCTGCTCAAATGTTAGCATATGACCTAGCAATTGATTTAAATCAGGAGTGAAATGGTCAAGTGATAATTCTATAGACAAAATGAATGGCTTCCATTTGTCATCACCTCTCAATCCTGTAAGGATTTGCCTTACCAACTTATCTTCCTCAATGTCTTCATCAACAGCTCCTAAAGCATCTGCAATATCTTTCATCCTTGTCACATAGTCTGAGATGGATTGAGAAGCCTTCTTCTTGAAGGTAGTAAACTCTGCCCATAAGGATGCCTTCCTTGACTTTGTAGTATTCTGGAAATGCTCCTCCAAAGCATTCCATATGTCAGTTGCACTTTCAAGACCTCGAATATGAGGTAACAAGTAATCATTGACTCCCATATAAATAATGCTCCTAGCTTGAGCATCTTTCTTCATCCAATTTTTCAAATCTGCTAACTCTTCCCTAGTTGGAACACTAGGATCTCTGAACTGTGGCTTCTCTTCTTCTCCTGTGATGTAACCAATTAAATCTTTGCTCATAAGATGAGCTTCCATCCTCATTGACCATGCAGGATAGTTTTTCCTATCCAATTTCTCTATCTGAAGAGAATCTCCCATCTTGTGTCCACCTGTGTATTGAAATCTTCAAGCTTTACAAACAATGTATGTACCTTTACTTCGAATTAGACTCCTTTTGTCCTTCTTGATGTCGTATGGTCTCCTCCTCAAGCTTTGCCTTCAAACTTTCACCTTTTAGTTCTTCAATTGTTGAATTTTCTTGAATCTGCAGCAGTCGGGACCTTCCTTTCTTTGATTTAATGTCTCCTACTCTGATACCACTGATGGAGAGTGTTAATCTCCAAAAGAACAACCTACTCTTGTGATTAGAGCACCTCTATACCAAGAGTAAGTCAAAACTTCCACCAATTTAGAGGATCAATTACTAAATATCAAGGGATTGACAAATCTGTGAAGAAGATGAAACACAGAAAAGTCTGCTGCATAATTTCTTCACATTGACCTATCAAACATGTAAAGTTTTTGATGAAATTTTGTATGAAGTATCTCCTAGAAGTTGCGCACCTCCTCCAAGTTGAATTACTTCAAAAGCTTTAGTATAACTTGAGAAATCAACTTCACAAGTTACCTATATCTAAAACTGTCATTCAGAACAATCAATTTTACACCTGCAACTTTTAAGACTTGGTTCTCCTTGAATAGAACCCGTTTAAGCGAGTGCTTCTAGCCATGAGTAGCTTATCTTCCAACTTAAAGATTAAGTCCTCAC
>MU260121.1:332500-370000 GCA_020310875.1 Ceratopteris richardii | reverse complement strand
GAAGAAAAACCAGAATTTGCAGATCCAAGTATTCCTACTAGGGAAGAGCTTGCAATGTTGAAGACTTGGATGAGAAAGGATGCTCAAGCAAGGAGCATCATCTACATGGCTGTAAATGATTACCTTCTACCTCACATCAGAGGTTTAGAAAGTGCTACAGATGTTTGGAATGCCTTGGAAGAGCATTTCCAAAATACAACTAAGTCAAGGAAGTCCTCACTATGGGCTGAGTTCACAACTTTCAAGAAGAAGAGCTCACAATCAATTTCAGATTATGTGGCAAGGATGAAAGATATTGCAGATAGCTTGGGAGCAGTGGATGAAGATATTGAAGAAGAAAAGTTGGTAAGACAAATACTTACAGGTCTAAGAGGTGATGAGAAGTGGAAGCCTTTTATCTTGTCCATAGAATTGTCACTTGATCACTTTACTCCTGACCTTAATCAATTGCTAGGACATATGCTAACCTTTGAGCAGGATCTTAAAGGAGACAATGATAGAAGTACAAGTCAAGCTATGTACTCTAAGGATAAGAAAAAGAATGGCAAGGGAAAGCAATCAAATGATGATGAAGGGAATTCAAATCAAGCCAACTTCACAAAAGGGAAGACAAATTTCAGAGGTAAAGGAAGAGGAGGTAAGAACAAAGATAATGCTAAAGCTTGTTGGATTTGTGGCAGAACAAATCATTTGGCAAATGATTGTTGGTATAACAATCAAAGTGGAGGATACAACAATCAGAATTATAGTCAAAGAGGTAGAGGAGGCAGAAACCAAAGAGGTAATTTCAGAGGAAGAGGTGGTAGGACATCATATGGTAGAGGAGGTGGAAGAAACTTCCAATCTCAGTCCTACAACAATAATTATTACAATTATGCATCAGATCAGAAGGATGACATGACTCTTATCTTGAATGCAACTCATGAATCAATGGGAGAAGATCAAAGAGTGTTTTATATTGACTCAGGGTGCAGCAACCATCTGAGTGGGAATCTATCCTTGATGACTGATATGGAAGCAAGGGTGAATGGACATACAGTTCAAACAGGTGACAATACCAAACATAAAGTGGAGAGCATTGGATCAGTGAAGACAAAGAATGGAAGTACACTTCTGAGCAAGGTACTTTATGTTCCTACTATTCCTAAAAATTTGATAAGTGTAGGGCAAATTGTGGAGAAAGGATATGAGGTAAGATTCACAAATGATGGTGTCTATGTACAAGATCCAAATCAGGGATATAGAACCATAATTGCAGGTAAAAAGGAAGGAAGATTGTTTACTCTCAAAGTCCAAGGTAATGTGGGACATGCATTGTTTACCTATGGAGGTCAAAAGGTATCTGAATTAGACCTATGGCATAAAAGGCTAGGTCATTTCAATGAGAGAGCTATAAAGGAGATGTCAAAGAATCAGGTGGTGCTTGGATTGCCAAACATTGAAGGGCAACATATGGTGTACAAGTGTGAAGCTTGTCAATTAGGTAAAGCACATAAGAGTTCTTATAACAAATCAGGGTACAAGTATTCAAATATGCTTGAATTGGTTCATACAGATGTATGGGGTCCCTCAAGGGACTATAGCATAAATGGATCCAGATATTATGTGTTGTTTGTTGATGATGCAACCAGGTGGATTACTTTGTATGTAATCAAGGACAAATCAGAAGTCTTCAAGACATTCAAACACTTTCATGCTTATGCAGAAAGGATCACAGGACAAAAGCTAAAGAGGTTAAGATCAGATGGAGGGGGAGAGTATTTCTCAAAAGAGTTTGATGATTATTTGTGGAATGCAGGTATCAAAAGAGAAGTGACTTGCAGGTACTCCCCTCAACAGAATGGAGTAGCAGAAAGGAGGAATAGGACTCTTGTAGAGTTTGCAAGAGCCATGATGAAGGAAAAGAATTGTCCAAATTACTTATGGGCAGAGGCCATTAACACTGCAACATACCTTGTGAATAGGTTGCCTTGCAAAGCTTTGGATGGAGGAACCCCTTATGAAGCATGGTGGGGTAAGAAGCCTAGTCTTGATCATTGTAAAGTATTTGGATGTATTGCATATGCTTATGTTCCTTCACAATTAAGACATAAGCTAGAACCAAAAGCAGAGAAGTATGTGTTTATTGGATATGATGATAGACAAATGGGTTACAGATTGTGGAGTCCATCCACAAAGCAATTTCTTGTTACTAAAGATGTGACATTTGATGAGCAAAACATGTGGTATACAGGATCACCAAATGAGTATACAGGTGTTGAAGAAATTCAAAGAAAAGGAAAGGCAAAGGTAAAAGTTTGTGAAGAAATTGTTGATGAAGTTGACTCTAGATGTAGAGTGCAGGATCATGTAGAAGAAGGGCCAAGATTTGATCCAGAATCAAATGAGGCTGAAACTTCAAGAAGTGCAGAAATCAGGAGATCTACAAGAGAAAGGAAAGAGCCTATAAGGTATAGTTATGATACATCTTTCCTAACAACAAAAGATTATGCCTATATTGTGAAAACAGAAGAAGATCCAACCACTTATGAAGAAGCCAAAGGTAAACAGAATTGGGAGAAGGCAATGCAAGAAGAGTATGATGCTCTACTTGAAAATGAAACTTGGGAATTAGTACCAAGACCAAAGAATCAGAAAGTCATTGGATGCAAGTGGGTATATAAAACAAAGAGGTTTGCAGATGGTAAGGTGTCTAGATATAAGGCTAGACTTGTGGTTAAAGGTTATGCCCAAACTTATGGGGTAGATTATGATGAAACCTTTAGTCCTGTTGCTAAGATGTCTACAATTAGGACATTGATTGCTATTGCTACTTGCAAGGGATGGAAATTATCACAATTGGATGTGAATAATGCATTTCTTAATGGTTACATTGCAGATGAAGTATATATGGAGCAACCAGAAGGCTTTATGGAATCAATTGGATCAGATTATGTGTGTAAGCTCAAGAGAGCTTTATATGGGTTGAAGCAAGCCCCAAGAGCTTGGAATTACAGATTGGTCAAGTTCTTGAATGAATGTGGTTTTCAAGCATCAAAGGCAGATAGTAGCTTGCTAGTGAAGGCAAGTGAAAATGGATACATTTACATGTGCATTTATGTTGATGATATTATTGTTACAGGAACAGATGCTCAAGGAATCAATGAACTCAAGAAGCAAATAGAGAAGGAGTTTAAGATAAGTGATTTGGGAAACTTATCTTATTTTCTAGGAATGCAGATTGTGTATACTCAACATGGAGTATATGTTTCACAAGAGAGATACTTGAAGAATCTTCTAGTCAAGTTTAACATGGAAGATTGCAGGACCTCAATTACACCATTGGAGGTAAATCATAAATTAAGCAGGTATGGAAGTGAAGAGTTCAATGATATGAAGAAATATCAGAGTTTGGTAGGTAGTTTAATCTATGCTACCTTGACAAGGCCAGATCTATCATATGCAGTAGGTGTGTTGTCACAATTCATGCATTGTCCAAAGAAGACTCATTGGATTGCAGCCCAAAGGGTACTCAGATATATCAAGGGAACCCTAAGTGAAGGTTTGTATTATGGTTTCACTTCTGACACAAGAATCAAAGTGTTTAGTGATGCAGATTGGGCAGGTGACTCAGATGATAGAAGGTCTACTCATGGATATCTATGTTATGTTGGAGACAAGCTAGTTTCTTGGTGTTCAAAGAAGCAACATACAGTTGCTTTATCATCCACAGAAGCTGAATATAAGGGAATGGTAGAAGCTGCAAAGGAAGTGATATGGTTGAAGACCTTGATGAAAAGTTTTGAGACTGATCATAGTACTCCAATAATTTTTGGAGACAATATGAGTTCTTTGTATTTGGCAGCTAACCCTGTTTTTCATGCCAGGACTAAGCATATAGAGATACAGTATCATTTCTTGAGGGAAAAGGTACTAGATAAAGAGATTGAAGTGATGTACACTCCAACAAAAGAACAGGTGGCAGATATGATGACAAAGAGTTTGGATGGACCTAAGTTACAAAGGTTCAAAGACATGGCAAGTATCAAGAAGACAGAGAAGACCTCAATTGATGATTGAGGGGGAGCTGTTGGTGCATACCAATCACCAATTGAAGGCTTGGAAGACCAAATGATGAAGGAAGAATCAATTCCTAAAGTGTGGAAGAAGATTACATTCAGAGGACAAGAGAAGTGTACACATATGTAAATTAGCATAGTCATAGATGACTTAGATCATTTTGTTCAGTAAGAATTATGTACAAATTATCTATAAATACCTTGAGAAAAGTCGGGGCATGTATGAGAGCAAATGAGAGCATATGTAGAAGCCAAGATTGAGGAAGTTAGGAGTCAAGAGATAGAGAAAAATTAGTTTGAGTTAGCTCTCATCACTCAGTTGTAAGTTTCTGAGTTAATGAAGAAATATTGCGCCCGATCTTTTCGTGTCTGCTCCTTCTGTGTTTGATCAATTATGAAATCCTTTTGAGGATATCTAAGTTGTTAGTTAATGAGCCTGTGACCTGAATTTCAGAGTCTAATTGTAAACAGGCTAGGAGAATTGTGAGTAGGAACATTCATATGTGTTGAGTGTCTACAGTTCTCTGAAACAGGCGCAAATTTTGAGTTTAATCTTTTGGTCAGTGCTCACTCCATAGTTTAAAGTTTTGTGCAAGCAAGCACTTAATCTTTAAGTTGGAAGGTGATCTACTCGTGGCTAAAAGCATTTGGCAAAACGGGTTAGATATTGTGAGAACCAAAGTTAAGAAGTTAGGGGTGTCTAGATCGACTTCTCAGAAGTGCAGATTCAGACATAGGTAACTTGTGAAGACAATTTCTCAAGTTATACTAAAGCTTTTGAAGTAATTCAACTTGGAGGTGATGCGCAATCTCTAGGAGATGATTCGTACAAAGTTTCATAAAAAACTTTACACATTTGATAAGTTAATGTGAAGAAATTCTGCAGCAGACTTTTCTGTGTTTCATTTTCTTCACAGATGTGTTAATTTCTGATAAGTTAGCAATTGATCCTCTAAATTAGTGAAGTGTTTGACTTACTCTTGGTATAGAGGTGCTCTAATCACAAGAGTAAGTTGTTCTTTTGGAGATTAACATTCTCCATCACAAACTTCTTGCCAAGAGCTTAATTTTCAAATGAAAACTGGTACCAATTAAAAAATGCAATGAACTTGAAACTTTTACCACTCAAACTAGACACTTAGAGCTTTGAATTGAGCTATGAAACACTCAATTTGGAGTAGTTTTGGGTTGGCAACTCTTTGCCTCAAAATAGGCTACCTGCTCACTGAGTTAGGCTAAAAATTGGACTTCACTAAAACCTGAATAACTCACAAACCAAAAAGAATTTCATAAAACTGTTCTAGATAGAGGAAGTACCTGAGATAATCTTTCCAACGAATAATTAAACACTAACATTGCATACATATATTGAGATATATAACTCTCACAAGTAGACTATCCACAAATGGGTGTGCGGCTGAACATACTCTATGAGAGTGCACTAAATGAAATGACTCAAACCAATTGAATTAGTTACAAGGTGACTTCCACGCCTTCTTCCTCTATTCTTGAGTTTCCTCGCTTGCCTCTTTGATATCAAAGTGACCAAAAACTCTCATGATGAGTTTGAGAGCTCTTCTCCATCATTTCTCCACTACTTTGGACAGCCAATCCTCTTAGAGTTTAGTTTTTGGATTTGATTCTTTTTTGGCCTCCACTACTTGCTGAAGTAAATGCTTCCATTTTTCATTTTTGTATTTTTCTTCTATTTGAAGAAAATCCTTTTTGCAAAAATACATACGACCTTACTTCTTTATTTTTAACACTCCCCCTCAAGCTCACATGTGAGCTTGCACCTTTAGCCATATCCTGCAAGTTGATGTCATCCTTGAACCTCTTTAGCTTAGAAGCATCTAAGGACTTTGTAAACATGTCTCCAACCTGGTCATTAGTTCCAATGAACTTTATATCCACATCCTTGCTCAAAACTTTTTCTCAAACATAATGATAATGCACTTCTATGTTCTTGCTTCGTGCATGAAACATTGGATGGTTTGTCAAGTGACTGCTTAACATGCTAACACCATAAATTGGAATGGTCTCCACCTACACATCAAGATCAGCCAAGAGCTTCTTAATCCACATAGCTTCACAAGTTGCAAAGGCTAAACCTCTATATTCAGCTTCTGTAGATGATAGTCCAACAATAGGTTGCTTCTTTGAGCTCCATGTGATAGGTTTGCTACCTATCATGAACACATAACCTGAAGTGTATCTTCTATCTTCCTTCAAACCAGCCGAATCAGCATCACTGAAGCCCTTTACCTACAATTCTTCATCATATCTATAAAACAATGCATGATTGATGGTGTGCTTCATATATCTTAGCACTCGTTTGGCTAAATTCAAATGTTCACTTGTTGGAGCTTGCATAAATTGAGAAAGAACTCCAACAATATAACACAAATCTGGTCTTGTGATCGTAGCATAGATCAATGAACCTATAATGCTCCTATATGTAGTCACATCATGTAACTTCTCTCCATCATTTGAGCATAGCTTCACATTTGTGTCCATAGGTTGAGTGAGTGGTTTGCATTCACTCATTCTAAATATGAAAAGAACATCCAACATGTACTTTCTTTGCATCAAGTAAATGCCATCTTTCCCATAGACTATCTCAATGCCTAAAAAGTATTTCAGCTCACCAAGATCTGAAATTTTAAACTCCTTACTGAGTTTTCTTTTTATCTCTTATATTCCTGTAACATTACTTCCTGTTATGATGAGATCATCAACGTATATGCAAATATATACCTGCTTGCCTTCTTCTTTCTTCATGTAGAGAGAGGATCTGCATTACTTGGACTATACCCACACCTTGTGAGGTACTCAACCAATCTTTGATTACAAGCACGTGGTGCTTGCTTCAGCCCATACAAAACTTTCTTCAATGTACAAACAAAATTTGGGTGATTTCTATCTTCAAATCCAATCGGTTGACTCATGTATACCTCTTCTTGAAGTTCACCATTGAGAAAAGCATTTTTTATGTCAAGCTGGTATAATGGCCATCTCCTTGCTACACTCACTGCAATCAAGGTTCTAATTGTTCCCATCTTTGCAACCGGGATGAAAGTCTCTTCATAGTCGATGCCGTGAGTTTGCTTGAATCCTTTTGCTACTAGTCTAGCTTTATGCCTTGCAAGAGAACCATCAACATTTCTCTTTATTTTAAACACCCATTTATTTGGAACAATCTTCATACCTTCAGCCTTTGGAGCTAGCTCCCATGTGTGATTGTCCTTGAGAGCTATTATCTCTTCTTGCATAGCTTCTTTCCATTCTTTTTGTGTACATGCTTCTTCATATGCATCTGGTTCTTTGTCTTTGACCACCTGTGTCATATATTCAAAATGCTTTGAAATAAAACTATCATAGCTTAACCTTTGAATTGGATACCTTGCTCTCGAAGACCTCCTTTCATTTCCTTTTGAATATTGCTTCTTCAATCGGTTCAGCTTTACCTTTGGTGTAATCACCTCTTCATACTCTTCTTCACTTGCATTTGAATCACTATTTTGGGCAGCATTTTCATCTTCAAATATTTCATAACCTAATGTTGGTGATGAGGAATGACTCCTTAGTCTCCCCTTCCATGTTGAGCTTTCTCCAAGTGATGTAGAAGCTTCTGGACCTGACATTTGAGTGCTTGTTTGCTGAAATTCTTCTTGGACAGCCCCTCCATCATCTTTGCAATCTTCTTCAAGAATCTTCTCTTTCCCTTTGTGTCCAAACCATGGTCCTAGCTCATCAAATACCACATCTCGTGAGACTCTTAGCTCCTTTGTCACCGGATTGTAGCACCTGTATACCTTTTGCTCCAATGAATATCCAATGAAAATACATTTTTCTGACTTTGCCTCCATCTTTGTCCTTAGTTCTTGAGGGATGTGCACATAACACACACATCCAAAAACTTTGAGATGCGTAATGTCAGGCTTCTTACCGGAATAAACCTCCTCGAGAGGTAGATTATGCACTCCAGCCATTGTGCACTTGTTCATCAAATAAACAGCCGTACTGGTTGCTTCAGCCCAATAGTTTAGTGGCACGTTCATCTCGTTGAGCATGCATCTTGCAACTTCTGTGATATGTCTATTTTTCCTTTTAGCTATTCCATTTTGTTGAGGTGTGTACCTACATGTAAATTGTCACTTGATGCCATTTTCATAAAGAAAATTTGAAAATTCTTTGGAGAAATATTCTCCTCCTCCATCGGACCTCAAGTTCTTTATGTAGCATCCTGTTTTCTTTTCTACCTGTGTTTTAAACATCTTGAACATGGAGAACAAATCTGATTTTTGTTTTATGCAAAACATCCATACTTTCCTTGAATGATCATCAAGAAAAGTGACAAAATATCTATTAAGAGCCACTGATGGTTGTTGTGATGGTCCCCATACATCCGTGTGTATCTGTTGGTGCAAACAAGCCTTAACACTTGGACTTGTTTTGTGCCTTGAAGACTCAACATGAAGATTGCACAAAGATCACTTAGCTTTGGATATCAACATTGAAGTTTATTGCAAAAGTTTGGATTACTTCATTTCAAGAAAGAGCATAGGAACACATGCCTATGCTTAGTTACTTATTACTTTATGTAAAAGTCAAAGTGACTTCTTGTAATTGTACCTACCTTCAAAAGTCGTGGAATTTGAAAGGTATGAATGGAGAAAATATCTCCATGAGATTAGTTGAGAGATTTGAGGGAGCCTACATTTGAATTCTGAAATTCAAATTCCTTCAAACATCTATAAAAGCCAATGTAAAAGTCGCGGGTTAGAGAACACTCTTCCCGAGTCTAATCCAAGCATATTTGTGAGTGTGTGAGAGCTACTATCTAGCCTACACCTCTGAGTACCATTGGGCATCATTCTACATGCCAATGGGAATGTACATTTGATAGTACCAATACATATACTCATAGTTTTTACTCTGTGTCTTCTCTGAGTGACTACCTCCAAGTCTGTCAACTTCAACAGAGCATATCTCAAGATCTACTGAACCAAATTTGATGATCAAGGGCTCATTGGAACCAGCTCAAAGCATTCTACAACACTACAAAGTTTCAAGTCTATCTATTCAGCCAATTGGGAGAAATCGCTGTCGAAGTCATCACTGGTATATTTCTGTGTGATTCCTAAAAAGTCGGGGGTGTCCCTAATTTTGCTAAACATCATGCTCAGTATATAGTTTGTCATTGGGAGTGATTTAACTTGCTAATGGTAGCTTGTTAAGCTAATTTAATACTCCCAGAAGGAATTAGACCAATTTTAAGTGTGCTGGACACACTGAGCTTAGGACTGAGCAAGTGTCATTACAGGAATAGCAAGTTTTTGGACTTATGAAGGTTCAAACTTATCTGTTTTGATTTGATCATTTCTCAATCACTTTGTAAAGCACATATATAGTTTCTTGGTGTCATTTGGAAGCTCAAGGAGTCTCCTAACCATATCTGAAGAAAAGAAAGGGCAGGTGTGAAGCAGGTCTAGCAGCACCACCTTGATCTTCTGATTGTACCCAGCCATCACATCTAACAGTGGTATCAGAGCAAACAAGGTAATCATGGGTGATGGTTTCCCTTCCTTTATTGACAAATTGGATAGGAATAACTACCAGGCATGGTCATTAAGAATGAAGACTTATCTACAAGGGAGAAGCTTGTATGGATACATATCAGGAGATGAGGAGTTGCCCTCATTCAAAACCAGAGGCCTACCTACAAAGGATGAGCATGAGAGACTTAATCAATGGTGTGCTAAAGATGCTTTAGCAAGGTCATATCTTCTAAACTCAATCTCTGATTTCCTTCTACCTCATGTTAGGAACTGTAAGACTTCCCAAGAGACTTGGGAGACCTTGTCAACATACTTCTCATCAAGCACAAGGGCCAGAAAGAATCAGCTATGGATTGAGTTTACAACTCTTAGGAAACAATCAAAACAATGTGTTTCAGATTTTGTCACCAAAGTCAAAGATATAGCAGATCAACTTGCAAGTGTTGGAGAAGAGATTGAAGAAGAGCAAATTGTCAGACAAGTGATCAATGGACTCAAAGCAGATGACAAGTGGGAGAGCTTTACCACTGCAATGGACTTGTACATGGACATTCAAGCACCTGATCTAACAACTTTGATTGGACAACTCTTTACACATGAAGCCAAGATCACAAAGAATGGAGAGCAATCAAAAGGTAACAATCCCTCTGCCCTATATACAGATAAGAAGTCTAAAGATAAGGGTAAAAGCAAGAAGGTTGATGATGAAGGATCCACCTCCCAAGCAAACTATGCAGGGAGAGGTAGATCATCTAGAGGTAGGGGCAGAGGAGGTAAGTCAGGTAGGGGGAGACCCTATAATCAATCTCCATGCAATATTTGTGGCTTGTCTAATCATACTACAGATGAATGCTACAAAAACTACAAGAACCAAAGAGGAAGAGGTCACCAAAAAGGAGGATACTTCCAAGGCAGAGGCAGGTTCAATCAATCTCAAGGCTACCATGGCTACAACAATAATTACAACAACAACTACAACAATAGCTACAATCACAATGGCAATTATCAAGGAGGATACAGGAACAGAAAGGATTACAACAATTATGCAGAGGATCAAGATGATTCCTTGTTGATTATGAACATGACATCTAAATCAGGTATCAATGATGATCATTTGTTCTATATTGACTCAGGTTGCTCTAACCATGTAGCTGGGAATGTTGCCTTACTCTCTGATTTGGAAGAACCTAAAGGCAAGCACCAAGTGCAGACAGGTGATGACACTAAACACTCAGTGGTTAAAGTAGGTAATGTTAAAACAAGTGATGGTAATCAGAATTTGCTAAGCAGAGTATTGTATGTTCCAACAATCACCAAGAATCTGATGAGTGTAGGTCAGATTGTTGAAAAAGGTCTACAGGTCAGGTTCACTCAACATGGTGCATTTGTGGAGGATCCAAGACATGGATTCAGAAGGATAGCCAAAGGAGAGAAGTCAGGTAGACTGTTTACCTTTGAACTTGAGGATACTAAAAGTATTGCCTTGTACAACTATAGGGACCAAACCCTATCAGAATTGGAGATGTGGCACAAGAGATTGGGTCACATTGGAGAGAGAACCATAAAGCAGATGAGCAGAGATCAATGTGTACTTGGGATACCTAATGTTTCCAAGCAACACATGATATACAAGTGTGGGGCTTGTCAATTTGGTAAGTCACACAGGTTGCCATATACCAAGAAAGGATTTATGCATGAAGATTACTTGGAATTGGTGCATACAGATGTGTGGGGACCAAGCAAGGAGCCATCCATATCTGGATCAAGGTACTATGTATCTTTTATAGATGATTATAGCAGATGGACTGTCTTGTACTTCATGAAACATAAAGATGAAGTATTTAATTGCTTCAAAAGGTATCTTGCATTAGTAGAGAATCAAACAGGTAGACATTTGAAGAGGTTAAGGTCTGATGGTGGTGGAGAATACTTCTCCAATGACTTTGAAGAGTTCTTGCAGGAAAGAGGCATCAAGAGGGAGATTACCACAAGGTACTCACCTGAACAAAATGGGGTAGCTGAAAGAAGAAATAGACTCATTGTGGAGACAGCTAGGTCTATGCTTAATGAGAAGAAACTACCAAATTATCTTTGGGCAGAGAGTGTATCTACTGCCACATACTTAATCAACAGGTTGCCATCAAAGACACTTGATGGAATGACACCCTATGAGGCTTGGCATGGTAAGAGACCATCTCTGGATCATTGCAAGATCTTTGGGTGTGTTGCATATGTGCATATTCCCTCACAGGTAAGGGGAAAGCTAGACCCTAAGGCTGAAAAGTGTATCTTTATTGGTTATGATTTGAATCAGAAAGGATACAGGTTCTATAACCCCTCAAACAAAGGCTTCAAGGTAAGCAGAGATGTCATCTTTGATGAAAATGATTCATGGTATGATAATGAGTGCAGGAAAGTGAGCCTACCTTATGATATGGAAGAAGATTTTCCAAAGCTTGTCAGGCAAGAACCAACTCAGAATGAGGATACAAGTTCAGATGATGAAGACACCATCAACATTGAAGAATTCAAAGCTTGGAAATCCAAAGGGAAGATGAAGATGAAGCAACTTGAAGACAATCCAGAATCCTCAACTCAAGCTATGAGGAGATCTTCAAGGGAAAAGAAGAAACCTATTAGGTATGGATATGATACTTCACTTGTAACCAAGCACTCTGTATATCTTGCAAAGGACATCTTAAGTGAAGAACCAGGTACATTTGAGGAAGCCATTACTAAACCAGAATGGAAGGAAGCAATGGATGAAGAAATGGAGGCTCTCAAGGAGAGTGATACTTGGGACTTGGTACCCAAGAAGGACTCCATGAAGGTGATAGGATCCAGATGGATCTACAAACTCAAAAGGAACTCAGATGGTACAATAAGCAGGTACAAAGCTAGGTTGGTAGCCAAGGGTTTTGCACAAACCCAAGGCATTGATTATGAGGAGACTTTTTCTCCTGTGGCAAAGATGCCAACTATCAGAATTATGGTGAGTGTAGCTGCATCCAAGAATTGGAACATGTACCAATTGGATGTAAAGAATGCATTCTTGAATGGATGGATATCTGAAGAGGTCTACATGTCACAACCACCTGGCTATGAAGATCCCAATAAGGTAAATCATGTTTGCAAATTGAAGAAAGCTCTGTATGGATTGAAGCAGGCACCTAGAGCATGGAACTATAGGTTGACAACCTATCTCTTGGATCAAGGATTTGTGATGAGTAAAGCAGATACTTCATTGTTTATAAAGAAGAACAATTCAGAGGTAATATACTTGTGTGTCTATGTTGATGACATCATTATTACAGGAAATGATGTTCAAGGAATTAGACACATCAAAGGTCAAATGATGAAGGAATTCAAGATCAATGATCTTGGATTATTGAAGTACTTCCTAGGGCTTGAATTGGTCTACACAAATTCAGGTATATACATTACTCAGAAGAAGTACATTCAGGACATGGTCAAGAAGTTTAATTTGCAGGAAGCTAAAAACTCAAACATTCCTATGGAGGTCAACCACAAACTCAGTGCACATGAAGGAGAAGAACTCAAGGATATTACAGGTTACCAAAGTTTGGTAGGTAGTCTCAATTATGCTACCTTAACTAGGATTGATATCTCATATGGTGTTAGTGTACTTAGTCAATTTATGCATAAGCCAAGAGTACCACATTTGGAGGCAGCCAAGAAGATAGTAAAGTACCTAAAGGGAACACAAAATCATGGTTTGTATTATCCATATTCATCAGACATTGACATCAAGGTATACTCAGATGCAGATTGGGCAGGTTGTAAGGATGACAGGAGGAGTACATCTGGTTACATATGCTATGCAGGTGATAAACCAATTTCTTGGTCATCCAAGAAACAACCCACAGTGGCTCTATCATCTACTGAGGCAGAATACAGAGGGCTAGCCAATGCCACTCAAGAAGCAATATGGTTGAAGTTACTCTACTCAGAATTGGGCCTATACACAAGGCCACCTATCATATTTGGTGATAACACAAGTTCACTCCATCTAGCTGCTAATCCTGTGTATCATGCTAGGACAAAACACATAGAAGTGCATTACCACTATGTGAGGGAGAAATTACTTAGCAAAGAAATCCAATTATCATATGTGTCCACTAATATTCAATGTGCAGATTTGCTTACAAAAGCTTTGGATGGGAGCAAGCTATGCAGGTTTAAATCCATGATTGGATTACAGGATATCATTGAAGACTAAAAGATGAAGACTCAAGCAAGTGTTTGGCTTGAGGGGGAGCTGTTGGTGCAAACAAGCCTTAACACTTGGACTTGTTTTGTGCCTTGAAGACTCAACATGAAGATTGCACAAAGATCACTTAGCTTTGGATATCAACATTGAAGTTTATTGCAAAAGTTTGGATTACTTCATTTCAAGAAAGAGCATAGGAACACATGCCTATGCTTAGTTACTTATTACTTTATGTAAAAGTCAAAGTGACTTCTTGTAATTGTACCTACCTTCAAAAGTCGTGGAATTTGAAAGGTATGAATGGAGAAAATATCTCCATGAGATTAGTTGAGAGATTTGAGGGAGCCTACATTTGAATTCTGAAATTCAAATTCCTTCAAACATCTATAAAAGCCAATGTAAAAGTCGCGGGTTAGAGAACACTCTTCCCGAGGCTAATCCAAGCATATTTGTGAGTGTGTGAGAGCTACTATCTAGCCTACACCTCTGAGTACCATTGGGCATCATTCTACATGCCAATGGGAATGTACATTTGATAGTACCAATACATATACTCATAGTTTTTACTCTGTGTCTTCTCTGAGTGACTACCTCCAAGTCTGTCAACTTCAACAGAGCATATCTCAAGATCTACTGAACCAAATTTGATGATCAAGGGCTCATTGGAACCAGCTCAAAGCATTCTACAACACTACAAAGTTTCAAGTCTATCTATTCAGCCAATTGGGAGAAATCGCTGTCGAAGTCATCACTGGTATATTTCTGTGTGATTCCTAAAAAGTCGGGGGTGTCCCTAATTTTGCTAAACATCATGCTCAGTATATAGTTTGTCATTGGGAGTGATTTAACTTGCTAATGGTAGCTTGTTAAGCTAATTTAATACTCCCAGAAGGAATTAGACCAATTTTAAGTGTGCTGGACACACTGAGCTTAGGACTGAGCAAGTGTCATTACAGGAATAGCAAGTTTTTGGACTTATGAAGGTTCAAACTTATCTGTTTTGATTTGATCATTTCTCAATCACTTTGTAAAGCACATATATAGTTTCTTGGTGTCATTTGGAAGCTCAAGGAGTCTCCTAACCATATCTGAAGAAAAGAAAGGGCAGGTGTGAAGCAGGTCTAGCAGCACCACCTTGATCTTCTGATTGTACCCAGCCATCACATCTAACAGTATCAAGTCGAGGACATTCCTTGCCACATAGTTGCTTTTCTTGAATGGTTGTCAAGTTTGCTTTCCTAGTTGGCATGCTTCACAAAACTCATAGTCCGACATCATTGAATCTTGGAAGACCTCTTACCACTTCATGGTTGCTGATGTCCTTGAGCTTGGGAATGTTGATATGTCCAAACCTTTTGTGCCACAAATCGATTTCAGCAATCCCCTTGTTTCCAAACTGAATATACATCACCTTTCCATGTGGTTCTTGAATGTGCGAAATGAACATCCTACCCTCTTTCCGTCCTTGAGTAATGACCTTGAATCCTTCTTTTGGATTCTTTATAAAGCAGCCTTTTTCAATGAAGATAACATGATATCCTTTCTCTACCATTTGTCCTATTGAAATCAAATTCTTTGCAATAGTAGGAACATGAAGGATATCAACCAATACCTTTTTGTTTGCACGCAATCATCGTATGTGAAGAAATCTGAGTATTTTCATGTTACGGTGTAAAAGTTGTTAATCGTTATTTTCTCAGCAAACGGATGTTTTGGTTATATTTTGATTAGTTAGAGTTCCTTCAGTAAACATGTTTTCCGGTAGAACAACGAAGTATATCTTGCAGTATAATTCGAAGCTTTGTATGAGAGATAGCTCATCTTGTAGCTAGATGTCTCTACTTTAAGCTCATCACAAGAACTTTACTTCTTCAGATTTTTCCAATCACTGAAATGACATACCTTCAGTATATTTCTAATTTCTCTTAGTTCAAATACGATTTCTCCAAGATCTTTTAGTGGATAAAACTAGAGGAGTAGAGATTTCCAACAAACTATCATATGCAAGAAACGGATCTCTAGAGCTCAAGTTATAGCCCTCACAAGATGACTCTTTATGACTTTCCAAAACTAGAAATTTTGCCTGTTTTAGTAAATTTCGCTCTCTAAAACTGAAAATTTGATGCCTAGCATCGACTTGCAACCAAAAGTCGATGCCGGGCATCGACTTTGAGCTTTTTCAGCCACTTTTTCAATGCCTGAATTACCCCCTTGAACACACACATGAACAAGACCACTTTTATGTGGGAAGTCGATGCCAGACATCGACTTTATGTTGAAATTGGATGCCAGGCATCGAGTTGCTCCACAAACATCATCTTTTCAAGAAGATTTAGCAGAAGTTAGAACTCAGAAAATAAAACACAGACTTATCAGCACAAACTTGATGCCAGGCATCGAGTTGCTTGGAAAACTTGAACTTTTGAATTCATCACACAATAGGCAAGCATGGAGATGATGGAGAGAGTCTCATACACAGAACTTTAACTATTTCTTCTCATAGCTATGAAAAATTCAGAAGTTTTATAGGTGTTTTCTCACTCAGAGAAGCCCGACTCTATTCAGTCATACAAAATGAACTCCTACTGACATTTTCTCATTCTCTTCCACTTCTTCTCTCTCGCCGCGTCAGTTGATACAAACTAACTTATATAGATTTTCCTATTCTCGTGATTTTTAAAAAACTTCTATAACTAAAGTGAACTAACTTTACAAATATAATACACTTGTGAATTTGTCCCTTCACATAGGCATGTGGTTTTCTTCCTAAGATTTGACCTTCAAATATATGTTCAATTAGTGATTGTTTCTCCAATAGCTCCCCCTCAATCACTAATTGACATTCTGTGTTCCTTCATATCTTCTTCTTTTCTTTTACTCCTACCATACTTTTGAGTCAGTTGGTCTTCACACCATCCAAGCTCTTTGTCATTATGTCTGCTATCTGATCTTTTGTAGAAATGTACTCCATTACCTTTTCTCCATTACCTTTTCTCTCAGGAAATGATAATGTATCTCTATATGTTTTGTTCTTGCATGAAATACTGGATTTGCTGCAATATAAAGTGAACTCGTATTATCTCCATGTATTGTAGGTATACCTTGATCAATGTCCAAGTTTTTGAACAATGTTTGCATCCATATGACCTCCTTAGCTGCTTCCACAAGTCCTTTGTACTTAGCTTCAGTTGATGATAATGCTACTGTATGTTGTTTCTTTGAACACCAACTTACATGCTTATCACCAATGTATATCATGTAGCCATGAGTTGATCTTCTGTCATCCTGGTTACCTGCCCAGCCTGAGTCACTATAGGCTCTCAACTTCAAATCTGATGTAAAAGGATAATATAATCCTTCCTTTATAGTTCCTTTGATATATCTAAGAACTGTTTGACCTGCAATCCAATGTGGGTTCTTTGGACAATGCATGAATTGTGACAAAACTCCCACTGCATAACTAAGATCAAGACTTGTTAGTGTAGCATAAATCAAACTACCCACAAGAGATTGATACTTCCTCATATCTTTGTATTCTGCACCATCATATTTACTGAGCTTGTGATTAACTTCAAGTGGAGTTGAAGCTTCTCTGCAATTTTCCATATCAAACTTCTTCAATAGATTCAGAAGATACCTTTCTTGTGATACATATATGCCATGATCTGTATAAGTGACTTCCATTCCAAGAAAGTATGATAACTTTCCTAGATCACTGATCTTGAATTCTTTTTCAAGTAATATCTTTACCTCCTTGATTCCTTCATCTGAAGTACCTGTGATTATAATGTCATCTACATAAATACAAATATAGATTGTACCTTCCTCTATTCTTTTGATAAGTAGACATGGATCTGCTTTTGAACTTTGATATCCAAGTTCATTGAGATACTTCACCAGTCTATAGTTCCATGCTCTTGGAGCTTGTTTTAATCCATAGAGTGCTCTTCTCAACCTGCAAACAAAATTTGGATACCTGGAATCTATAAACCCTTGAGGTTGTTCCATGTATACCTCATCTGATATGTATCCATTCAAGAATGCATTCTTTATATCCAATTGACTTAGGGTCCATCCTTTTGAAGCTGCTATAGCAATGATTGTCCGTATAGTTGACATCTTAGCTACATGACTGAATGTCTCATCATAGTCTATGCCATAGGTTTGGGCATAGGCTTTCACCACCAGTCTAGCTTTGTATCTGGCTATACTTCCATCTGCAAGCTTCTTCACTTTATAAACCCATTTATTTCCAATTACTTTCTTACCATTTGGTTAAGGAACAAGTTCCCATGTCTTGTTCTCCTCCAGTGCATTGAACTCTTCCTTCATTGCTTCTTCCCATTGCTTCTTACCTTTAGCTTCATCATTGTTCTGAGGTTCTTCATCATCTTTGACCATATATGCATAATTCTTCTGAGTTATGTAAGAAGTATCATAAGAATACCTTTTTGGTTGTCTTCTAGTCCTGCTTGACCTGCTTGGTTCACATTCTTCACATGTCTCTGGATACACCTCTTCATCAAATATAGGACCTTCTTCATTCCTTCTTGTTAATCCACTTCTGGATGTACTTGCTTGCATATAGTCTTCATCTCTATTCACTTGCACAATTGATTTTCCTTTCTCACATATTCTTACCTCTTCTTCAAATTCTTCAGTTGTATGACTTTGATCTGCATACCAACTTTTTTGTTCATCAAATGTAACATCTCTAGAAACAAGAAATTGTTTGGTTAGAGGATTCCACAACCTGTAACCCATCTTCCAAAACCTCTTGCTCTTTCTCTGCCTGTGCCTTTACTTCTTGCATAATAAACTTGAGAAGTTGACTCTTCTTCATCCTTTGTTTTACCTTTATCTCCTTTCTTCTTGTTCTTCATGTACATTGCCGAACTTTGTCCTTTATCTCCATCTCCCTTCAATTCTTGCTCATATGTGAGCATCAAACCAAGTAATTGATTTAAATCTGGAACATAATGATTCAAAGAAAGTTCTGTTGACAAAATGAAAGGTGTCCACCTTTCATCTCCTCTCAAACCTGCAAGTAGTTGAGCAATTAATATGTGATCTTCGACATCTTCATCTATAGATCCAAGACTATCTACAAGATCCTTCATCTTAGTGACATAGTCACTAATACTTTGACTTGGCTTCTTCTTGAATGTTGTAAACTCTGACCATAGACTTGCTTTCCGTGCTTTAGTAGTGCTTTGGAAATGATACTCCAATTGTGAGCCGCCGGATTGGCATTTTGTATTTTTCATAATTCCTATAGTTTCCTATCCCATGTGAACCGAAAGGTTTCATATTCCGCACGAACCGAAAGGTCGTGTGAAGAGATGTATCGACTTATCAACTAATAAAAAGGCATTGTGGTGACGTTCCGAAGAGAACAAGCAGTATCGCCAGACTGTCTGTTTGGGCGATTGCGGTCTGGGAAGTCGCTGTAGTGCAGTGTTCGAGAAGTCTGAGTATTACTGTTTTTCATCACTATTTATTAGCTTGTGATTAACAACAGTCCATTACGTTAAGGATTATAAGTCTGTGTTACGGTAATGAATAACCCCAGTGCTACGTATTGAGAAAGTATTAATCTAAGCATGAACAGTAATTTGTGAGAAGACTAACCAGAGATTTGACAGTAATTCGGATTAAACGGAGTTTTGAATATTAATGTACTGCGGTTTAGATAAGTTAATTGGGAAAATCAAGTTACAGGGCCTCTGATTTATCAGACCCCTACCACTCCCAAGAACCCGAAAGAACTTAAAATGCCTGTAATGTAAAAGTGCATTTTAACATTGGAGCCGTCTGTGGGAAGGTGGCCATAGATTGTGAATCAATAGTAAAGTGGAGTAGTACGTAAGAAGTGCAAACGTGATATATGTCAGTTACTAGGTCCGGCGAGTCGTATCCGAAGTACAGGAGAGACCAGCATCCCTGGACAGTACCAAATTTGTTAGGGACACCCCCAGTCGGCAGAAGCATAGACCGGTTAAGTCCAGTTGTCAAAGGAACAGAGTCTATTAGTAGCGATTCCGGTGGAATTCCGGTAACACAGGAGGAAATTCTGGTAGATTCCGGTGTAATTAAGGTGCAGTCTGCAAAAGGTACAGTAACTTCGGAGTGTACAGAGACAGTGCGCAGTTGACCTGACACCGTCTAGTCAAGATTCAAATTTTTTCGAGGATAAAGTGGTGTTACCCAGAGAGATCATTACCGACGAAAGAATACCCTGTTTTGGGGAAGTTAGATAAATTTCGGTGACAGTTCGGTCCCAGTTGCAGAGAATTTACAGTTTTCTGGTGACCGTGTGATACTCCCTGGTGAATCTTCATTTCGGACACCACTGTTCGGGGCAAATTTGCCTACCTGGGATATCCAAGCTGAGGATAGGCTCTTCGATTTGGAAATCCGTAAGAGACTGAACGCTATTTTCAAGCCGGAAGGTGAGCAGTCTGACCATATAGATTCCGAAGGACCGGAAACACCTCCTCAGAACTCAGGAGACAGCAACGGTACCATTACTAGCACCATGAGTGGACAACAGCAGCAGCAGCAACAACAACAGCAGCAGCAACAGCCCCTTCCACTGCGACCAGTTCCAACAGGGGTAACTTACACAAAGTTCGGAGGATTTCCAGGTGGCGACCCTGATGCCCATGTGCGTACTTTTGAGATAAGTTATGCCGTGCTAAACTATCCACCCGATCCGGCATACAAGGCCATCGTATTCGAGTCTACATTAGTCAATGAAGTAGCGAGATGGTTAATAGAGTATGATTTCAATCATTTCGTTACCTATGAGGCGGTAAGGGATGCATTTTTACAGCGGTTCCAGTTGAAGAAAAACCCTGCCAAAATCTTCGACTATCTGCAGAACAATCGACAGAAGCTGCACCAGACTGTTCAGGAATACGCCACATTATTTAGAACTCATTTAAGACAATTGCCTCCGGCACATGCTAATTTACCGGATGATGTGATAACCTAATGGTTCATTAATGGTTTGACCCCACAACTAAGGCAAATCATGATCATCCGCTGTGTGGGAGCTATGACACTAGATGCTGTTATTGCGATGGCCCTGCAACTAGAGCATAAGGTTGGGGGATTCACCGAAGACTTGGAATGGTTGAAGGCCAGTAAGCATGGTATAGATGATCAGGCTAAACAGATGTATTGTACTAAGTGCAAAAACCTTGGGCATACCAGTGCTACCTGTGCCCTTAATCAGACGTATTGCATCATCTGCAATACCACCGGACACTCAACCAAAAATTGTGCGTATAATGCCAAAGTGCAGGAATGAGCAGCTGTAAATGCCATTATATAGGAACCAGGACAGCCAGCAACTCACTACGTGTCACTGCAAATGCGAAACAATCAATCGCAAGGTTACAGGAATTATCGAGGACAACGGAATACCAACTTTAATACAATCGTGGGCAGATCACCGGAAAATACTTCTCTGCCTCCACCCCGATGTCATTTTTGTGGTGAGCTTGGCCACATCTGGAGATTCTGCAAGGATGCAACCGAATACGACCAACGAAAGAAAGAGTGTCAAAACCCGATGACCAACATGGTCTATATCTCCCCAGTGGAATCGCAAGCAGTAGTGATCCAGACAAGATCCGGTAAGCAGTTGCAACCCGCAGCTGAGGTGTTTGAACCGGCATCCGTAAACAGCATCGAATGTATACCAAAGCCAGCCAATGGACCGCCAAAGAGCCTACCATGTTCCCCGATCCAATTTCGGTGACACAGGTTCTCCTTCCAAATGGGAAAGCACATGAACAAGACTCTACTCCGGTAACAAGAGAATCATCATCGGAACCAGTGAAGAATGCAATTCCAACAGACCAGGTATGGGATATTCTCTCCCTTTGGGGCAACTACTCGCCTTGGTGCCCGGAGTTAGGCAAAAATTTCAACAACAAGTTAGTCCGGAATCTCCCAGTACTCTAGCGACCGCAACAATATAATCGGAAACTGACTCTACGGTGGATCATTCTGTCCCTTTAATCACTGTCTGGCATAAAAATCACAAGATTACGCAAGTGTTAATCGATGGTGGTTCCGGTGCGAACATAGCAACTGCAGCTCTCTACAAGAAGTTAGGGTGGACCCAAATTAAGCCCGTTCGATTCTTTGTGAGAATGGCAGATCAATCCTGAGTTCATCCGGTGGGACTCGTAAGGAATATCCCCATTACTTTACAAGGCACCATGTTTAAAATGACTTTCGTAGTCTTAGAACTACCAAAGTCCAGCCTCGACTATAATCTTCTGTTCGGTCGACCATGGTTGAAACAGGCCAAAGTTATACAGGATTGGTCAGTGCAGGAATTAACTTTCAAAGACAACCACCGTAAATATGTTGTCAAATTGGATGCCATTCAGCCCTGTGAACTTCATGCCAGACCCTATGTAGCCGAGCCAGTCCACATCTTGGATGGCTTATCTGATGATGAAGAAGAGGCGTTTCTGCAGAACAATAAAGATTTGATTTCCTTAGGCACTATAGATCTTCAAGTTGTTGCAGATAACTGGAGTCCGGCAGCCTGTACAATTGTTCCTGTGAGCAGAGAAACAGATGTAGATGATAATGCTGCTATGGATGGAGCTACTCTACATCAACTTTTACAATCAGCTAGCGACGTGGGAAAACCTCGTCAATTTTATGTCCTGGAAGACCAGTTAGTGATCTATAATTTGGGTGATGAAAACAACCCCCGTCCTGTTAAAATTAAGGCAGGATTGTCCGAGGCCTTTCAAGAAGATTTGATCTGACTCCTGCGAGAATTTTCTGATGTTTTTGCCTGGGATTACCGTGATATGAAGGGTCTTAATCCACGGATCTATCAACATCGAGTCGTGCTTAAGCCGGAAGCGAAGCCAATTAAACAATCGAGTTATTGTATGAATCCCAATTATGCAGAACAGGTCAAAGCAGAGATCGATAGGTTATTGAAGGTGGGATTCATTGTACCAATAGAACACGCTGAATGGATATCTCTGATCGTTATTGTTCCTAAGAAAAATAAGCAGCTACGAATCTGTGTGGATTACCGAAAACTGAATGCGGCCACGGTACCTGATCCGTTTCCTCTCCCCTTTCTTGACACAATGCTTGATAGAGTGGCCGGGCATGAGATGTACTCCTTTTTGGACGGCTACAGTGGTTATAACTAGGTCAGAATGGCTGAACAAGACATACCAAAAACAGCTTTCATTACAAACTCGGGTGTTTTTGCTTGTATGGTCATTACAATGTTGTATGCAGGAAATTTTTTCACCCTACCTAACCACTTTTATGCAAGTCTATTTAGATGACTTCTCTTTATTCGGCAAGATTATGGCGCACCTGTATCATTTATGGTGTTGTTTTGAGAAATGCCGTGAATACCGACTTTGTCTCAACCCGACAAAATCTATTTTTGCGGTGTCTTGTGGTAAACTCCTTGGACATATCATATCGGCACAAGGTATCCAAGTTGATCCCGACAAAGTCGCAGCTGTGTTGGAAGCACCTGTTCCTACAACGCCGAAAGAGGTTATGTGCTTCTTGGGTCAAATCCGGTGGCATGGTAGGCATCTACAGTGGCTTGCCCATTTAGCAACCCCACTAAATCGGCTAATGACTAGTACGCCACGACAACTCGAATGGACTCTTGAATGCCAAACTGCATTCGATCGTCTAAAAGGATTATTGACGCAGGCTCCCATCTTGCAACCTCCTAATTGGGACCGCCCATTCCATTCCTTTGTCGATACTGTGATTGACCGGACTGAAGTGACTAAGCAGCAACCTACTGGAATAGTGTTGGTGCCCAACAGTCTTCTACTTACTCCTCCACCAATGCCTCCGATCGAGCCCATTGTCCCCATTCAACCTATTGCCCCTAAAGCATCGGATTCCTCATTCTCTTCACCTAACTATTCTCCACCATCTTCCCATCATCTCTTGTCAGCTTCTTCATCCCAACCACTTCCTCCTCCTCTTCTTCCTCCAATTCCCATGTTTACGGAATTAGAGTCCATGGGTCCAATGCTCATTCAATTCTCACAGCAACTTCTGACACAACTCAGGATGGTCACTGATAACATTCGTCACGAATTGCAGCATAAAGTTGATCTCCTAGAAGCAGATATTGCTCCATTGCAAGAAGAAGTGGATGCAGTTAAGGCAGAAAATCATGGTTTACACTTACATATTCAACAGCTTCAAGATCAACTCGCATAGAAAGATGCTTTGCTGTGTCAAAAGGATACCGAAATCAGCACGCTGAAGCAAGAAATCATTGATAAAATAGATGCAATGGTTGCCATAGGAAATGAATTGCAGAGCACGCGGGAAGCATACAGTGTCTTAGAAGAAGCTTCGCAGTCTCTGGCTAGCAATGTACTTAAAGTTGAAGCAGAGCTACATAAGACTACCGAAACCTTGTTCAAACGTGATCAAGAGTTACAGGAAGAATTGGGACAATATCTCAAATTGAAGAAAGAATTTGAAGGAATGCAGAAAGAAATAGATGCCTACTACAAAACCATGCAGTTTCAATATGAAGAATTGCAGAGACAAGAAAAGCAATTAGGTGCTCAAGCTGACAGACTTTCAAGGGTAGATGATCAGATCAATGAGATGAGATTGTGCCGCGATGCAGCACTGTCAAATGATTTCTACCTGCAAGAGGCCTTTTTGCAGACGCACGCTGAAATATTGATGACTCAAGTAATTGCGGCAAGTTCAGTTAAAACTGATGCTCAGCTCGTAGAACCAAAAATTCTAAAAAAGATGTTAGACTCGCTGAAACAGAAGATTTCCACAACCTTTAAGTTAGCCAGAACCATGTATATACAGGGTATAGTAGATGATCCCTAACTTTTGTTCCATTGCGGGTTCAAGTCCACCGTGCGTGCCAGTGTGAGCTACCGGATTGGCATTTTGTATTTTTCATAATTCCTATAGTTTCCTATCCCATGTGAACCGAAAGGTTTCATATTCCGCACGAACCAAAAGGTCGTGTGAAGAGATGTATCGACTTATCAACTAATAAAAAGGCATTGCGGTGACGTTTCGAAGAGAACAAGCAGTATCGCCAGACTGTCTATCTGAGCGATTGCGGTCTGGGAAGTCGCTATAGTGCAGTGTTCGAGAAGTCTGAGTATTACTGTTTTTCATCTCTAATTTATTACATTAGCTTGTGATTAACACAGTCCATTACGTTAAGGATTATAAGTCTGTGTTACAGTAATGAATAACCCCAGCGCTACGTACTGAGAAAGTATTAATCTGAGCATGAACAGTAATCTGTGAGAAGACTAACCAGAGATTTGATAGTAATTCAGATTAAACAGAGTTTTGAATATTAATGTACTGCGGTTTAGATAAGTTAATTGGGAAAATCAAGTTACAGGGCCTCTGATTTATCAGACCCCTACCACTCCCAAGAACCCGAAAGAACTTAAAATACCTGTAATGTAAAAGTGCATTTTAGCACAATGCATTCCATATATCTTCAGATGATTCCAATCCTCTAATGTGTGGTAGCAAATGATCAAAGATTGTATTGTAAATGTAGGCTTTTGCACTTGCATCCTTCTTCTGCCAATGCTTTAAAGCATCAAGTTCCTCTTTCTTTGGTCGGCTTTCATCTTCAAATACTAGCTTCTCTTCTTCACCTGTTACATATACCATGAGATCCTTACTCATAAGTAAGGCTTCCATTCTCATTACCCATGCAGGGTAATTATCTCTGTCCAGTTTGTCAATGGAGATATGATCTACCATACTCCTTCCCTTTTGCTGCAAAGTGAGCTTAAAGGATAAAGGATAATACCTTTTGAAGCTCTTTCTGTATGAGGATACTTCGAAAGTAATCTTTTGATGCCTTGTGTCTTCAAATGCTTCACCTTTCAAACTTTAATGGAAAACTTTCCAAAACTTCTCGTACCTTTGCCGCCTTCTACTCTTTAGGACCTTTCTGCTCTGATACCACTTGTTGATGTGTAAAACACCACAAGAAATGAATTAATGTGACACTAGAACACCTCTATGGTCACCATTAACTCATTGCCACTCAAAACTTTGAGAAATGATAGCCAAAACCAAGAACTTTACTTCTTCAGATTTTTCCAATCACTGAAATGACATACCTTCAGTATTTTGCTAATTTCGCTTAGCTCAAATATTATTTCTCAAAGGTCTTTTAGTGGATAAAACTAGAGGAGTAGAGCTTTCCAACAAGCTATCATATGCAAGAAACGGATCTCTAGAACTCAAGTTATTGTTGATATATTTAGGTAGTTATGTGTGTGAACACTCTAGGACCGCCGGGGCACTTTTTTCCCTCTTTAGGAGGTTTTTTTCCCCCGGCTTGTATATACGCCTATTGCCCTAATGGGCTACTTATCTTTATACATTCTCTAGTAATACATTCAGTCTTGTGTGTTGTGCTCCAAGCTTCTTCTTCTTCCTTGTGATGTTCGCGTGCTTCCGCAGACGTCTAACTCCAACAATTGGTATCAGAGCAGGTCGTTGCTTCTTCTAGGGCGCCGTCGACACTCCTCCGTTTGCAGTCTCAGATTCGCACAAAATCTGGTGAGCATACTCAGGGTGTTTCGGAGATCAAAACAGCTTTGCTATGTGGTGCCCAAATCGCGATCTGAGCTCGTTTCGGCCTCCGAACGCACTATCGCAGTGCTTGTGCAGGCTATTTCGTCCTTTTGTGCCAAAGGTATATACTAGTTTCTGTTCGCTAGTTTAAGCGTCTCGAAGTCTGCTACAAGTCTAGCAGAACTCGTCTGGGCAGTTTTGTTCAACTTTTTGAGATACAGTCAATTTTCTGCATCAAGGTATTTTAGTCACCGGCCATGGCTGAAAGCAGTGATGTATTCCGTATGTTGGCTGTTGAGGATAAGTTGGATGGTACCAACTACCCATTATGGGCTTATATGATGCGACATGTACTGGTTGCAAAAGGATTGTGGAACATTGTGCAGGGTGTTGAAAGACGTCCTGTTACACCTGTAACGACAGGTACTGCAAATACAGGTGTTGGAGCTGATGAAGATGGTGTCGAAGATGATATTCCGCAGATTCCTGTTCGTGCTGTTGTTTCTGTTGCACCTACTGCAGAGCAGATTCGTTGGGATGGCAGAGATGCCCAGGCATATGCATTGATAGCTTTGTCTGTCAAACGTGCCATTATTCCTCACATTCGCTCTTGTAGAACAGCAAAGGATGCTTGGGATACACTTACCACTTTGTACCAGGCTAGGAATGAGGCTCGTGTTGCTTACCTCCGAAAACAGTTGGAGAGTGAGCACATGAATGAAGGTGATTCGATGGATAGTTTTCTTACAAAGATCAAAGACCTGAAGGAACAATTGATTTCTGCTGATGAGGTTATACCAGATAGCTCACTTGTGCAGACCGTTCTGAATGGCCTTCCTGATTCATATCAGAGTTTTGCCTCTACTCTTCGATTGATGATGAAAGGCAATCTGAATGCCTTGTCATTTGAGGAATTAGTCTCTATTCTGTTGCAGGAAGATCAGTCCAGGCAGAACAGGTCCATTATGCGTGTTGCAGATCAAGCTTTCCTGGCTAGTCAGAAGGGCAAAGGAAAATGGAGCTCTTCTACTAGTAAGCAGAAATCTGCAAATGCTGCACAATCGAAGAACCAGGATAAAGATGAGAAGAAATCAGAAAAGCAGAAATTGTTCTGCAAGTACTGTAAAGGAAATGATCATATTATAAAGAACTGTCCAAAACTGGCTGCTAAAGAGGCAAAGAAGAAAGAGGCTGGAATGGTTGTTGCAGAGGCCTCTACACCAAAAACAGAGTCTGCAAATCTTGTGCAGGAAGAAGAATGGGCGTTTACTACTGTCTGCAGTTTTGACCCATCTTCTCATGATCAGTGCATGTCTGCAGTAGACTCAGAAGTTTGGTACTTTGATAGTGAGGCGACCAAACATATTACCTCGCAGCGCAATTTCTTCTCTTCACTCGAGCCTGCCCCTACAGTGATGGAGAGTGTTAATCTCCAAAAGAATAACCTACTCTTGTGATTAGAGCACCTCTATACCAAGAGTAAGTCAAAAACTTCACAACACAAAAATTCTGCTGCACAATTTCTTCAAATTAATCTATCAAACACGTAAAGTTTTTTTTATGAAACTTTGTATGGAGTGTCGCCTAGAGATTGCGCACCTCCTTCAAGTGAAATTACTCTAAAAGCTTTAGTATAACTTGAGAAATCAACTTCACAAGTTACCTATGTCTGAAACTGTCATTCTGAACAGTTTATTTTACACCTGCAACTTCTAAGACTTAGTTCTCCTTGAATAGAACCCGTTTAAGCAAATGCTTCTGGTTATGAGTAGCTTATCTTCTAACTTAAAGATTAAGCCCTCACTCATGAAAAACTTTAAAGATGCACTGAGAAATGATCAAAACATTGATCACTGGAAATGCGCCTGTTACAGTAAACTTTGAACACTCAACACATATGAATGTTCCTACTAACAATTCTCCTAGCCTGTTTGCAATTAGACTATGAAACTCAGGTCACAGACACATTAACTACTAACTTAGATATCCTCAAAAGGATTTCACAAATCATCTATCACAGATGAAGAACACACAGAAATTTCGGCGCAATATTTCTTCGATTACTCAGAAAGTTACAGTTGAGTGATGAGAGGAAAACTCAACTAACTTTTCATATGTCTCATGACATCTAACTTCTCATTCTTCTCATAAATCTCACGTCTCTTCTCATTCTCTCATATATGCCTCTCCCTATTGCCCCGACAGTTTCTAAGGTATTTATAGATAAATTTGTACAACCTTATGAAGATGACTATACTACTGTACATATGTGTACATCTTTTTCCGGTTCTTCTTCCAAGCTCCAAGAATTTGTATTTTCTTCATTCTTTCATCTTTCAACTCTTCATAAACAGAAAACTATAAAAGTGATCATTTCCGGTAACATTCCGGTGACTTTACTGTGAGTTTCCTGTACTGTTCCGGTACTGTTCCGGTGACCTTCCGGTGGCTTTTTAAAGAAAATTTTTGATGAAATTTCTGCGGACTTAAAGACCTTCAATTGTTGATTGTCTTGCACCAACAGCTCCCCCTCAATCATCAATTGAGGTTTTCTTTGTCTTCTTTATTCCTGCCATATCTTTGAACCTTTGTAACTTTGGTCCATCCAAACTTTTTGTAAGCATATCAGCTATCTGATCTTTTGTTGAAGTATGGATTACTTCAATCTCTTTATCCATCACCTTCTCTCTTAGAAAGTGATACTGAATCTCAATGTGTTTAGTCCTGGCATGAAAAACAGGATTAGCAGCTAAATACAATGAACTCATGTTGTCTCCAAATATAATTGGTGTCCTCTGTATAGTGTCAAAATTCCTCATTAAAGTCTTAAGCCAAATCACTTCCTTTGCAGCTTCAACCATGCCTTTGTACTCAGCTTCGGTAGAAGACAAAGCAACTGTATGTTGCTTCTTGGAACACCATGAGATTAGCTTATCTCCCACATAACACATGTATCCATAGGTTGACCTTCTGTCATCTGGATTACCTGCCCAATCTGCATCACTGTATATTTTGATATTTGTATCTGATGTAAAACCATAATACAAACCTTCTTTGAGTGTACCCTTAATGTACCTCAACACCCTTTGTCCTGCAATCCAATGTTCTTTCCTTGGACAGTGCATGAATTGAGACAATACTCCTACTGCATATGATAAATCAGGTCTGGTTAAAGTAGCATAGATAAGACTACCAACCAAACTCTGATATTGTCTCACGTCCTTGAATTCTTCACCTCCAAACTTACTCAATTTGTGATTCACCTCCATTGGAGTAGGTGCTATCCGGCAATCATTCATTTTAAACTTGATTAACAAGTTCTTCAAATATCTTTCTTGGGTCACGAATACTCCATGCTGAGTATATGTGATCTCCATACCCAAGAAGTATGACAAGTCTCCCAAGTCACTTATCTTGAACTCCTTTTCCATTTGCTTCTTGAGTCTTTGTATTCCTTCTTCATCTGTTCCTGTAAGAATTATATCATCAACATATATGCACATGTATATGAAACCATTATCATTTGCTTTTATAAGCAGACTACTATCTGCTTCAGACACATGAAAACCAAGTTCTTTCAAGAACTTTACAAGTCTATAGTTCCATGCTCTTGGGGCCTACTTCAAGCCATACAAAGCTCTCTTGAGCTTGCACACATGATCTGGATACCTTTTATCTCTGAACCCTTGAGGTTGCTCCATGAACACATCATCTGAAATATAACCATTCAGAAAAGCATTTTTCACATCTAACTGACATAACTTCCAACCTTTACACGCAGCAACAGCTATGAGTGTTCTGATGGTTGTCATCTTTGCCACTAGACTATAAGTCTCATCATAATCAACCCCATATGTTTGAGCAAACCCTTTGACAACAAGTCTAGCTTTGTATCTAGACACACTTCCATCTGCAAATCTCTTGGTCTTGTAGACCCACTTGCATCCAATAATCTTCTGGCTATTTGGTTTAGGAACTAAATCCCATGTTTGATTTTCCACCAATGCATCATGTTCTTCTTGCATAGCTTTTTCCCATTTTTCCTTACCTTTTGCCTCTTCATATGTAGAAGGGTCTTCATCTGCTTTCATTAAGTAAGCATAATCTTTCGTAGCCAAAAATGAAGTATCATAACTGTACCTTGTAGGTTGCCATCTATTTCTTGATGACCTTCTGAGTTCTCCAGTTCTTGAGGTTTCTGGTTCTTCACACTCAGGATCAAATCTTGACCTTTCTTCAACTTCTTCCTGCACTTCATAATTTTCTTCTTCATCAATTATTTGAACCTTTGATTTACCTTTCTTCTGACTCACTTCTTCTTCATCACCTGTATTGCTATTAACTGTTCCTGCATACCAAGAACTTTGCTCATCAAACGTAACATCTTTCGAAACCAGAAAATGTTTTGTGGATGGATTCCACAACCTGTATCCCATCTGTCTGTCATCATAACCAATGAAAACATATTTTTCAGCTTTAGGTTCCAATTTGTGTCTTAATTGTGATGGCACATATGCATATGCCACACATCCAAATACTCTGCAATGATCCAGGGTAGGTCTCTTACCCCACCAAGCCTCATATGGTGTCATACCCTGCAAGGCTTTACATGGTAACCTATTAACCAAATAAGTAGCTGTATTTACAGCTTCAACCCACAAATAATTAGGGCAATTTTTCTCATTCATCATGGACCTTGCAAACTCAACAAGAGTCCTATTCCTCCTTTCTGCTACACCATTTTGTTGAGGAGAGTACCTGCAAGTAACTTCCCTTTTTATACCTGCATTCCATAAGTAATCACTGAATTCGTTGGAGAAATACTCTCCCCCTCCATCTGATCTTAGTCTCTTCAACTTATGACCTATAGTTCTTTCTGCATATGCATGATAATGTTTGAATGTATTGAATACTTCTGACTTATCCTTGATCACATAGATAGTGATCCATCTAGTAGCATCATCAACATAAATCACATAATATCTTGACCCATTTATACTGAAATCCTTTGATGGTCCCCACACATCTGTGTGTACCAATTCAAGCTTCTCTGAGTACATAAAACCATGCTTGGAGTAGGAAAGCTTATGAGCCTTACCTAATTGACATGCCTCACATCTGTATGTCATATGTTGACCTGCAACATTAGGCAATCCAAGCACTGAACCATTATTAATCATGTCTTTAATACCTCTTTCATTGAAATGTCCAAGCCTCTTGTGCCAAAGATCTAACTTAGAAATCTTATGTCCTGCATATGTAAACATGGCCTGACCAATGTTGCCTTGAATCTTCAGTGTAAACAGTCTTCCTTCTTTCTTTCCTGAAACAATCTGTTTATATCCTTGACTGGGATCTTCCACGTATACTCCTTCATTAGTGAACCTTACTTCATATCCCTTTTCAACAATTTGTCCTACACTTATCAAATTCTTAGGAATTGTAGGAACATACAGAACCTTACCCAATAAGGTACTACCGTCTTTAGCTTTCACTGATCCAATCGACTTCACTTTATGCTTTGTGTTGTCACCTATTTGAACAACATGATTAGAAACTTTATTCTCCAAATCAGTCATCAATGATATGTTACCACTCAGGTGATTGCTACACCCTGAGTCGATGTAAAAGACTCTTTGATCTTCACTCTGCCTTTCACAAGTAGCATTCAATATCAATGTTGAATCCTCCTTCTGTTCTGAAGCATAATTGTAGTAGGTATTGTTATATTGTTGACTTTGGAATCCTCTACCTGTATTTCTTCCAAAGTAACTCCTACCACCTCTGCCTCTGAAATTACCTCTTTGATTTCTGCCACCTCTTCCTCTTGCATTGTAACTTTGACTATATCCATTATTACTTTGAGTATTGTGCCAACAATCATTAGCTAAATGATTTGTCTTACCACAAATCCAGCAAGCTTTACCTCCATCCTTGTTGTTTCTGCCTCTTCCTCTACCTTTGCCACCTCCTCTTCCTCTTAGGAAGTTGGCTTGAGTAGTTGTTCCTTCATCTTCACCTGCTTGTTGCTTTCCTTTGCTATTCTTCTTCTTATCTTTCGAGTACATTGCATGACCTGCACTCTTGTCACCATCTCCTTTAACATCATTCTCAAATGTTAGCATATGACCTAGCAACTGATTTAAATCAGGAGTGAAATGATCAAGTGATAACTCTGTAGACAAAATGAATGGCTTCCATTTGTCATCACCTCTCAAACCTGTAAGGATTTGCCTTACCAATTTATCCTCCTCAATGTCTTCATCAACAGCTCCTAATGCATCTGCAATGTCTTTGATCCTTGTCACAAAGTCTGAAATGGATTGAGAAGCCTTCTTCTTGAAGGTTGTAAACTCTGCCCATAAGGATGCCTTCCTTGACTTAGTAGTATTCTGGAAATGCTCCTCCAACGCATTCCAAATGTCAGTTGCACTTTCAAGACCTCGAATATGAGGTAACAAGTAATCATTGACTGCCATATATATAATGCTCCTAGCTTGAGCATCTTTCTTCATCCAGTTTTTCAAATCTGCTAACTCTTCCCTAGTCGGAACACTAGGATCTCTGAACTGTGGCTTTTCTTCTTCTCCTGTGATATAAGCTATCAAATCTTTGCTCATAAGATGAGCTTCCATCCTCATTGACCACGCAGGATAGTTTTCCCTATCCAGTTTCTCTATCTGTAGAGAATCTCCCATCTTGTGTCTACCTGTGTATTTGAAATCTTCAACCTTTATGAATAATATATGTACCTTTGCTTCAAATTAGACTCCGTTTGTCTTTCTTGATATCGTATGATCTCTTCCTCAGGTTTTGCCTTCAAGCTTTCACCTTTTAGTTCTTCAGTTGTTGAATTCTTTGTAACCGCAGCAATCGGGATCCTCCTTTCTTTGATTTTGATGTCTCCTGCTCTGATACCACTGATGGAGAGTGTTAATCTCCAAAAGAATAACCTACTCTTGTGATTAGAGCACCTCTATACCAAGAGTAAGTCAAAAACTTCACAACACAAAAATTCTGCTGCACAATTTCTTCAAATTAATCTATCAAACACGTAAAGTTTTTTTTATGAAACTTTGTATGGAGTGTCGCCTAGAGATTGCGCACCTCCTTCAAGTGAAATTGCTCTAAAAGCTTTAGTATAACTTGAGAAATCAACTTCACAAGTTACCTATGTTTGAAACTGTCATTCTGAACAGTTTATTTTACACCTGCAACTTCTAAGACTTAGTTCTCCTTGAATAGAACCCGTTTATGCAAATGCTTCTGGTTATGAGTAGCTTATCTTCTAACTTAAAGATTAAGCCCTCACTCATGCAAAACTTTAAAGTATGCACTGAGAAATGATCAAAACATTGATCACTGGAAATGCGCCTGTTACAGTAAACTTTGAACACTCAACACATATGAATGTTCCTACTAACAATTCTCCTAGCCTGTTTGCAATTAGACTATGAAACTCAGGTCACAGACACATTAACTACTAACTTAGATATCCTCAAAAGGATTTCACAAATCATCTATCACAGATGAAGAACACACAGAAATTTCGGCGCAATATTTCTTCGATTACTCAGAAAGTTACAGTTGAGTGATGAGAGGAAAACTCAACTAACTTTTCATATGTCTCATGACATCTAACTTCTCATTCTTCTCATAAATCTCACGTCTCTTCTCATTCTCTCATATATGCCTCTCCCTATTGCCCCGACAGTTTCTAAGGTATTTATAGATAAATTTGTACAACCTTATGAAGATGACTATACTACTGTACATATGTGTACATCTTTTTCCGGTTCTTCTTCCAAGCTCCAAGAATTTGTATTTTCTTCATTCTTTCATCTTTCAACTCTTCATAAACAGAAAACTATAAAAAGTGATCATTTCCGGTAACATTCCGGTGACTTTACTGTGAGTTTCCGGTACTGTTCCGGTGACCTTCCGGTGGCTTTTTAAAGAAAATTTTTGATGAAATTTCTGCGGACTTAAAGACCTTCAATTGTTGATTGTCTTGCACCAACATACAGGGAATACTGTCACATGCGCCAATAACTCCTCTTATCCTGTTATGGGAGTTGGTAAGATCATTCTGACTACTGCTGATGGTAGTTCTTTCACTTTGTCAGATGCTTTATTTGTGCCAGGGATCAAAAAGAGCCTGTTATCAGTTTCTGCATTAGCCAAGATTGGCTTGGTTGTGAAATTCGTTGATGACAGGTGTACAGTCCATGATCTCTCAAATGGCGATGTGATTATTGCTTCTGGCATTTTATGTCGTGGGCTGTATAAGCTCATAGACTATGAAAAATCTGTGAATGATTCGGCATGTGCAGTTCATGATTCTCAAGCTATGTCAGAGGCAAAGCTTTGGCATGCACGCTTTGGTCATCTGAATTTTGCTAGTTTGTTATGCCTGCAGAAATCTGAAATGGTGTCCTCTTTGCCCAAACTTGAGGCACCTGGAAAACATGTTTGTGAAGGCTATATTTTGGGCAAAATGCAGCGTTCTTCCTTTCCAAAAGATGGTTCAGTTCGGGCTATGCAGAAATTGCAGCTTGTACATAGTGATGTCTGTGGTCCTATGCAGACACCCTCTTTTGGAAATTACCTTTACTTCGTGACTTTCATTGATGATTTTTCCAGGCATGCATGGGTATATCCACTCAAAGCAAAGTCCGAAGTGTTCATGTGCTTCAAACAGTTTTTGGTTTTGGCTGAAAATCTGTCAGCATGTAAAATGGGCACCCTCCGTTCTGATCGAGGGGGGGAATATATGTCTTCAGATTTTAATGCATTTTTGGCTGAACGTGGGATAAAACACCAGTGTACAGTGCCGTATACACCTCAACAGAATGGAGTTGCTGAACGAAAGAACAGGTCACTCATGGAGATGGCGAGGTGCATGGTCAAAAGCCAGGCTTTACCACATAGTTTCTGGCTTGAGGCTGTCATGTGTGCAGCATATGTACTGAACAGGTGTCCCACGAAAGCGTTGCAGTCTATCACTCCATATGAGGCTTGCCATGACCGCAAGCCATCTGTTGCTCATCTGCGTGTTTTTGGTTGTTTGGCATATGCATTAGTGCCTGAACAACATCGCAGAAAATTGGATGATAAGGCAGTAAAATGTATTTTTGTTGGGTACAGTTCTGAAAGTAAAGGCTATCGTCTGTATCATCCACAGACTAAACGCATTCTGGTTAGCCATGATGTTGTCTTTGTGGAAGATGCTATTCAGCCATTGCTTTCATGTACTAAGGAGACATCTGTTAGCTCCAAAGACATGTATGATACTTTGATGCCTCTTTTTACAGGTGGACAGGCTAGCGCTGGTCCTAATGAGGCAACTTCTCAGCCTTTGCAAGTTTCATATGATGATGCAGATCATTCCATTTCTGATGCAGATTTACATGATGCACTTGTTGATGAGAGAGCTGATATTGAACAGGCAAAAACTATGCCAAAATGGCTGGTGCAGACTTTGCGTGACAGCAAATTAGATGCACCTTTGTCATATCGTACTCGTTCAGGCTCTCATAGTACCTCCTTTGCATCAGATTGCTATGCTATGGCTGCATCTAGTCTCTGTGATGAGAATGAGCCTGTTTCTTTTGATGAAGCACAAAATTCAGAAAATTGGATGGCTGCTATGCAATCTGAATATGAAGCTATAATGAAGAATGGTACATGGTCTTTATGTGACTTGCCTCCTGGCAAGAAGGCCATTGGCACTAAGTGGGTATACAAGCTGAAGCGTAAACCTGATGGTACAGTTGACAGGTATAAGGCTAGGCTTGTTGCAAAGGGTTATGCGCAGGAAAGAGGCATTGATTTTGATGAGACCTTTGCACCTACATGCCGTATGACTACTGTTCGGAGCATTTGTGCACTTGCAGCCCATCATGGTTGGAATGTACATCAGTTGGACATTAAAACAGCATTTCTGAATGGTGACTTGCATGAAGAAGTGTATGTTTTTCAGCCCCGTGGCTTTGTGCAGAAAGGGCATGAAAACCAGGTGTGCAGGTTAAAGAAGGCGTTATATGGTTTAAAGCAAGCACCACGTGCTTGGTATGAGAAAATACATGCCTATCTGATTGCACATGGTTTTGAGAACAGTCCAACTGAAAGCACCTTATATGTTAAGCGTGCTAATGATGTGCTTTTGATCATTGTTGTCTATGTAGACGACATGCTGCTCACTGGTCCTCTTGAGAAGCATATTGCTGATTTCAAGGCTGATTTGCATGCCTCATTTGAGATGTCTGATTTGGGGCATTTGCATCACTATTTGGGCATTCAGTTTATGCAAGTTGATGGTGGAATGGCTTTGTGTCAAACGAAATATATTGACACATTATTGCAGCGTTTTGGCCTTGAAGACTGTAAGCCTATTGCCACTCCTATGGAGACAGGTTTACGATTGAGTCTTCATGATGCTGGAGATGCATTTGATGCTGTTCTCTATCAGCAGGCTGTTGGATGCTTGATTCACTTATGCATTACTCGGCCAGATATTCAGTTTGCTGTCTCACAGATGAGCAGGTTTATGCATTGCCCAGGAGTCACGCATTGGAAAGCGGTTAAGCGCATCTTTCGCTACTTGAGTGGTACTCAGCTACTTGGGTTGTTTTATCCCAAGGGGGGATCACTACCGCCAGATTTGCATGCTTTTTCTGACTCAGATTGGGCTGGTTGCTATGACACTCGTGTGTCCACCAGTGGTTTTTGCTTCATGCTTGGTAGCTCATGTATATCTTGGTTGAGCAAGAAGCAGCCTACTGTGGCCACTTCCAGTTGTGAGGCTGAGTATAGGGCAGCTTTCACAGCGACTGTTGAGTGTGTGTGGCTCAGACGCCTTATGGCTGATTTGGGTGTTGGCCAGTCTTCTGCCACCACCATCTTCACTGACAGTCAGAGCGCATTGGCAGTTGCGAGGAACCCTGTGTTCCATGCTCGCACTAAGCACATTGAGGTGCATTATCACTATGTCAGGGAGAGGTTCTCTGCTGAGGAGATTAGCTTG
>MU260121.1:325000-327500 GCA_020310875.1 Ceratopteris richardii | reverse complement strand
GAGGATGGAGGCCTTACTTATGAGTAAGGACCTAATGGTATATGTGACAGGTGAAGAGGAGAAGCCTAAATTTGAAGATGAAAGTCATCCAAGAAAGGAAGAGCTAGAAGCTTTGAAGTTATGGCAGAAGAGAGATGCAAGTGCAAGAGCTTATATATATAACACTATTACAGATCATTTGTTACCACACATCAGAGGTCTAGAAACAGCTGAAGATATTTGGAATGCTTTGGAAGACCATTTCCAAAACACCACTAAAGCTAGGAAAGCTAGCTTATGGTCAGAGTTCACCACATTCAAGAAAAAGCAAAGTCAGAGCATTAGTGATTATGTCACTAAGATGAAGGACTTGGCAGATAGCCTTGGATCCATTGATGAGGATATTGAAGATCATAGGCTGATAGCACAATTACTTGCAGGGTTAAGAGGTGATGAGAGATGGAAGCCTTTTGTACTTTCAACAGAACTCTCATTAAACCATTATGTGCCAGAATTAAATCAATTACTTGGATTGATGCTCACATTTGAGCAAGACTTGAAGTCAGATGGAGACAAAGGTCAAAGTTCTGCAATGTATGTGAAGAATAAAAAGAAAGGAGATAAAAGCAAGGCAAAGGATGAAGAAGAGTCAACAACTCAAGCAAATTATGCAAGAGGAAAAGGTTTTGGCAGAGGTAAAGGTCGAGGAAATGGAAGAGGTAGAGGTAATCAGAATAATAACAAGAAGACATGTTGGATTTGTGGATTGAGCAATCATCTAGCATATGATTGTTGGCACAATCAACAAGGAGCAAGTCAAAATCAGAATAACAATGGCAGAGGAAGAGGTGGAAGGTTTCAGAATCAATTTCAAAGAGGAAGACAAAATTCAAGAGGAAGTTTTGGTAGAGGTGGTGGAAGAAATTGGAATCAGAACCAATCATACAACACTACATATTACAATTATGCAAATGATACACAGAATGACAACCATACAACATTGATGATGAATTCAATTAGTTCATCAGAGAAGGAGGAGCTCAAGGTATTCTATATTGACTCTGGTTGTTCAAATCATTTATCAGGTAATATAGAATTATTGTCAGAATTGGAAGAAGGCAATTCAAGTCATACAGTACAAACAGGTGACAATACAAAACATAATGTGCATTCAATTGGAAAGGTGAAGTGCAGGAGTGGAGCTGATTTATTAACAAATGTTTTGTATGTTCCAACAATACCAAAGAATCTGATTAGTGTTGGACAAATAGTGGAAAAAGGTTTTCAAGTCAGATTTACAAATGAAGGGGTATTTGTTGAAGATCCAGAGGATGCATACAAACCCATTGTTTGTGGTAAGAAGGAAGGTAGACTTTTTACTCTCAAAGTGCAAGGAAATGTTGGTCAAGCCCTAATCACACATGGTGATGAAGTAATTACAGAGTTAGATCTTTGGCATAAAAGATTGGGACATTTCAATGAAAGAGGAATCAAAACTATGGTGGAGAATCAATCTGTATTGGGACTACCAAATGTGAAGAATCAACATATGATATACAAGTGTGAAGCTTGTCAGATGGGAAAAGCTCATAGACAACCATTTCAGAAGAAAGGTTTCAAGCATGATGGTTTGCTTGAACTCATACATACAGATGTATGGGGGCCAACAAAAGAAGGTTCAATAAATGGATCTAGGTATTATGTTTTGTTTATTGATGATGCTACAAGGTGGATAACCCTTTATGTTCTAAAGGAAAGGTCAGAAGTCTTTGGAGCCTTCAAACATTTTCATGCTTATGCAGAAAGAGTTACAGGTCAAAAACTCAAGAGGCTAAGGTCTGATGGAGGGGGAGAATACTTCTCCCAAGAGTTTAATGATTATCTTTGGAATGCAGGTATCAAGAGAGAGATAACTTGCAGGTATACACCTCAACACAATGGGGTGGCAGAAAGGAGGAATAGAACATTGGTTGAATTTGCAAGAGCAATGCTAAAGGAAAAGAATTGTCCTAATTATCTTTGGGCTGAGGCTGTAAATACAGCCACATACCTTGTGAATAGGCTACCATGTGGAGTTTTGAATGGTATGACCCCTTATGAAGCTTGGTGGGGTAAGAAACCAACACTTGACCATTGTAAAGTGTTTGGATCAATTGCCTATGCTTATGTGCCATCACAACTCAGACATAAGCTTGAACCTAAGGCAGAAAAATATGTGTTTATTGGGTATGATGAAAAGCAAATGGGTTATAGGCTATGGAGTCCTTTAACTAAACATTTTATTGTTTCCAGAGATGTGACTTTTGATGAACAGAAGAGTTGGTATGCAGATAAAGAATGTGATCTTGAAACATTTGAAGAAGAGATAAGAAGGAGTGCAAGAGGTAAGTCACATATGCAGATAGATGGTGATGAAGAACATATGCAAGCAAGCACATCAAGAGTTGGATCATATAGAAGGAATGAAGATGGACCAATATTTGATGAAGAAGTACATCCAGATATACATGAAGAGTGTGAA
>MU260121.1:315000-320000 GCA_020310875.1 Ceratopteris richardii | reverse complement strand
TTTGACTCAAATTAACTTATATACCTATGGTTTACATTCTTCTAGACTTGAACTCGTAAGTTCTGAAGATCAAATGAAAATCTAGACTCTAATTTTGTACTAATTTACAATAGTGAAATTGTCCCTTCACTTAGGCTTGATTTTCTGTAGGTCTTTCCTTCACTTCTTCTTTCCTCCATCATATGTCTTCATATGTCTTCATATATCTATGCCTAATTAGTGAGTGAAGCCCCAACAGCTCCCCCTCAATCACTAATTAGCATGCTTTGACTTCTTCACATAATCTTCTTCTCTTTTATTCCTGCCATCTCCTTGAACTTACTTGTCTTCACTCCATCCAAGCTTTTTGTCATAATATCTGCAATCTGATCTTTTGTAGAAGTGTACACCACTTCAATCTCTTTCTCCATTACCTTTTCTCTAAGAAAATGATACTGTATTTCTATGTGCTTTGTCCTTGCATGAAATACAGGATTTGCTGCAAGATATAATGAACTCATGTTATCTCCATGAATTATGGGTATACCTTGATCAATTCCCAAGCTTTTGAATAATGTCTGCATCCATATGACTTCCTTTGCTGCTTCCACAAGTCCTTTGTATTCAGCTTCTGTTGATGATAAGGCCACTGTGTGTTGTTTCTTTGAACACCAACTCACAAGCTTATCTCCAATGTATATCATGTAGCCATGAGTAGACCTTCTGTCATCTTGACTTCCTGCCCAATCTGAATCACTATAGGCTCTCAACCTTATATCTGATGTAAAAGGATAATACAATCCTTCTTTCAAAGTCCCTTTGATATATCTAAGGACTCTTTGACCTGCAATCCAATGTGGATCCTTTGGACAATGCATGAATTGAGAAAGGACACCAACTGCATAACTAAGATCAGGCCTTGTTAGAGTTGCATAAATCAAACTTCCCACTAAAGATTGATACTTCCTCATGTCTTTGAATTCTGCTCCATCATATCTACTGAGTTTATGATTGACCTCTAATGGTGTAGATGCCTCTCTGCAATTCTCCATGTTAAACTTCTTTAGAAGATTCAAGAGATACCTTTCTTGTGATACATAAATACCATGCTCTGCATAAGTGATTTCCATTCCAAGAAAATATGACAATTTTCCTAGATCACTTATCTTGAATTCCTTCTCAAGTAGCTTCTTCACCTCCTTGATTCCTTCATTTGAGGTACCTGTAATTATAATATCATCTACATATATACAAATGTAGATCATACCTTCATCTGTTCTTTTAATAAGTAAACTTGCATCTGCCTTTGAACTTTGATATCCAAGGTCATTAAGATACTTTACAAGTCTATAATTCCAAGCTCTTGGAGCTTGCTTCAAACCATAAAGTGCTCTTCTTAATCTGCAAACATAATTTGGAAACTTATGATCTGCAAACCCTTGAGGTTGCTCCATGTAAACCTCATCTGATATATATCCATTCAAAAATGCATTCTTAATGTCCAATTGACTCAATGTCCATCCTCTTGATGCTGCAATGGCAATGATTGTCCTTATGGTTGACATCTTTGCTACAGGACTGAATGTCTCATCATAATCTATGCCAAAAGTTTGAGCATAGCCTTTAACCACCAATCTGGCTTTGTACCTGGCTATAGTTCCATCTGCATGCTTCTTAACTTTGTAAACCCATTTATTTCCAATCACTTTCTTACCATTAGGTTTTGGGACAAGTTCCCAAGTTTTGTTCTCTTCAAGTGCATCAAACTCTTCCTTCATTGCTACTTCCCATTGTCTTTTACCCTTTGCTTCATCATAGCTTTGAGGTTCTTCATCTTCCTTAACCATGTAAGCATAATTTTTCTGAGTCAAGTAAGAAGTATCATAGGAATACCTTGTAGGTTGCTTCCTCATTCTGGTTGACCTTCTTGGTTCACACTCTTCATGTATATCTGGATGTACTTCTTCATCAAATATTGGTCCATCTTCATCCCTTCTATATGATCCAACTCTTGATGTGCTTGCTTGCATATGTTCTTCATCACCATCTATCTGCATATGTGACTTACCTCTTGCACTCCTTCTTATCTCTTCTTCAAATGTTTCAAGATCACATTCTTTATCTGCATACCAACTCTTCTGTTCATCAAAGGTCACATCTCTGGAAACAATAAAATGTTTAGTCAAAGGACTCCATAGTCTATAACCCATTTGCTTTTCATCATACCCAATAAACACATATTTTTCTGCATTTGGTTCAAGCTTATGTCTGAGTTGTGATGGCACATAAGCATAGGCAATTGACCCAAACACTTTACAATGGTCAAGTGTTGGTTTCTTACCCCACCAAGCTTCATAAGGGGTCATACCATTCAAAGCTCCACATGGTAGCCTATTCACAAGGTATGTGGCTGTATTTACAGCCTCAGCCCAAAGATAATTAGGGCAATTCTTTTCTTTTAGCATTGCTCTTGCAAATTCAACCAATGTTCTATTTCTCCTTTCTGCCACCCCATTATGTTGAGGTGTGTACCTGCAAGTTATCTCTCTCTTGATACCTGCATTCCAAAGATAGTCATTAAACTCTTGAGAGAAGTATTCTCCCCCTCCATCAGACCTTAGCCTCTTGAGTTTTTGACCTGTAACTCTTTCTGCATAAGCATGAAAATGTTTGAAGGCTCCAAAAACTTCTGATCTTTCCTTTAGAACATAAAGGGTTATCCACCTTGTAGCATCATCAATAAACAAAACATAATATCTAGATCCATTTATTGAACCTTCTTTTGTTGGCCCCCATACATCTGTATGTATGAGTTCAAGCAAACCATCATGCTTGAAACCTTTCTTCTGAAATGGTTGTCTATGAGCTTTTCCCATTTGACAAGCTTCACACTTGTATATCATATGTTGATTCTTCACATTTGGTAGTCCCAATACAGATTGATTCTCCACCATAGTTTTGATTCCTCTTTCATTGAAGTGTCCCAATCTCTTATGCCAAAGATCTAACTCTGTAATTACTTCATCACCATGTGTGATTAGGGCTTGACCAACATTTCCTTGTAATTTGAGAGTAAAAAGTCTACCTTCCTTCTTACCACAAACAATGGGTTTGTATGCATCCTCTGGATCTTCAACAAATACCCCTTCATTTGTAAATCTGACTTGAAAACCTTTCTCCACTATTTGTCCAACACTAATCAGATTCTTTGGTATTGTTGGAACATACAAAACATTTGTTAATAAATCAGCTCCACTCCTGCACTTCACTTTTCCAATTGAATGCACATTATGTTTTGTATTGTCACCTGTTTGTACTGTATGACTTGAATTTCCTTCTTCCAATTCTGACAACAATTCTATATTACCTGACAAATGATTTGAACAACCAGAATCAATATAGAATACCTTGAGATCCTCCTTCTCTGATGAACTAATTGAATTCATCATCAATGTTGTATGGTTGTCATTCTGTGTATCATTTGCATAATTATAATATGTGGTGTTGTATGATTGATTCTGATTCCAATTTCTTCCACCACCTCTACCAAAACTTCCTCTTGAATTCTGTCTTCCTCTTTGAAATTGATTCTGAAACCTTCCACCTCTTCCTCTGCCATTGTTATTCTGATTTTGACTTACTCCTTGTTGATTGTGCCAACAATCATATGCTAGATGATTGCTCAATCCACAAATCCAACATGTCTTCTTGTTATTGTTCTGATTACCTCTACCTCTTCCATTTCCTCGACCTTTACCTTTGCCAAAACCTCTTCCTCTTGCATAATTTGCTTGAGTTGTTGACTCTTCTTCATCCTTTACCTTGCCTTTATCTCCTTTCTTTTTATTCTTCACATACATTGCAGAACTTTGACCTTTGTCTCCATCTGACTTCAAGTCTTGCTCAAATGTGAGCATCAATCCAAGTAATTGATTTAATTCTGGCACATAATGATTTAATGAGAGTTCTGTTGAAAGTACAAAGGGCTTCCATCTCTCATCACCTCTTAATCCTGCAAGTAATTGTGCTATCAGCATATGATCTTCAATATCCTCATCAATGGATCCAAGGCTATCTGCCAAGTCCTTCATCTTAGTGACATAATCACTAATGCTCTGATTTTGCTTTTTCTTGAATGTGGTGAACTCTGACCATAAGCTAGCTTTCCTAGCTTTAGTAGTGTTTTGGAAGTGGTCTTCCAAAGCATTCCAAATATCTTCAGCTGTTTCTAAACCTCTGATGTGTGGTAACAAATGATCTGTAATAGTGTTATATATATAAGCTCTTGCACTTGCATCTCTCTTCTGCCATAACTTCAAAGCTTCTAGCTCTTCCTTTCTTGGATGACTTTCATCTTCAAATTTAGGCTTCTCCTCTTCACCTGTCACATATACCATTAGGTCCTTACTCATAAGTAAGGCCTCCATCCTCATTACCCAAGCAGGATAGTTATCTCTGTCCAATTTGTCAATAGACACATGATCTGCCATGGTATCCTTGCTTCTGCTTCAACCTGTAAGTATAAGGTTAAAGAATGATACCTTTTGTAGACCTTTACCTTTGGGAGAAACTTCGAAACAATCTTCTGATGACTTTTGGTTGTTGAACACCTCAGCTTCCTCCTTCTTTGATAAAGAACTCTTCAATTCTTCTTGTATCTGCTATTCCTTTAGTCTCGAGGACCTTCTCTGCTCTGATACCACTTGTTGGTGTGTAACACACCACAAGAACCAAACTAATGTGGTATTAGAAGACCTCCATAACCATCATTAGCTTAGCAAAACTCACATTGTGAATCTTCATCTCTGAATTTAGTGAAAATCAAAATTTCATTTCATAGAAATCTGCGCCTTTTCTTCAATCCTTCAATCTGACCTGTATTAGTTCAATCTTTGCAAAATCTTTTGATCACTTGCTAAAGAATGTTCTTGCTAATGTTAAGCAACACATAATAACCAAAACTTTCAAGTAATAACTTCAGAATCTTCTGATTTTGTATCAAACTTTCCACTATGTCTGAA
>MU260121.1:305000-307500 GCA_020310875.1 Ceratopteris richardii | reverse complement strand
CATGCTATGTTCACATATGGAGAGCAGAAGGTATCTGAATTGGATCTTTGGCACAAAAGACTTGGACACTTCAATGAAAGAGGTATCAAAGACATGATTAATAATGATTCAGTGATTGGGTTGCCTAACATTGCAGGTCAACGCATGACATACAGATGTGAGGCATGTCAATTAGGTAAGGCTCATAAGCAATCCTATTCCAAGCATGGATTTATGTATTCAGAAAGACTTGAGTTGGTGCATACAGATGTGTGGGGTCCTTCAAAGGACTTTAGTATAAATGGTTCAAGATATTATGTCATATATGTTGATGATGCTACCAGATGGATCACAATTTATGTGATTAAAGAAAAGTCAGAAGTGTTTAATACATTTAAACACTATCATGCATATGCAGAAAGGATTACAGGTCAAAAATTGAAGAGACTAAGGTCAGATGGAGGGGGAGAGTATTTTTCAAATGAATTCAATGATTACTTGTGGAATGCAGGTATAAAGAGAGAAGTTACTTGCAGGTACTCTCCTCAACAAAATGGTGTAGCAGAAAGGAGAAATAGGACTCTTGTTGAATTTGCAAGGTCCATGATGAAAGAGAAGAATTGCCCAAATTATTTGTGGGCTGAGGCTGTAAATACAGCTACATATTTGGTTAATAGATTTCCTTGTAAAGCTTTGCAAGGTATGACACCATATGAAGCTTGGTGGGGTAAGAGACCTACCTTGGATCATTGCAGAATATTTGGATGCTTGGCATATGCATATGTGCCATCTCAATTGAGGCATAAGTTGGAGCCTAAGGCAGAAAAGTATGTATTCATTGGTTATGATGATAAGCAAATGGGATACAGGTTGTGGAGTCCATCCACAAAGCAATTCCTTGTATCCAAGGATGTTACATTTGATGAGCAAGGTACTTGGTATGCAGGTAAATATAATGTACATGCAGATGTTGAAGAAGTAGTGGATCAAAGGAAAGGTAAAGCAAAGATTCAATTACTTGATGAAAATGAGATTAATGAAGTACAGGTTGAAGTTGAAGAGAGGCCAAGGTTTGATCCAGAACGTGATGAACCAGAGACTTCAAAAAGTGCAGAAGTTAGGAGGTCATCTAGGCACAAATGGCAACCTACAAGGTATAGCTATGACACCTCATTCTTGACTACTAAAGATTATGCTTATTTGGTAAAAGCAGATGAAGATCCATCTACATATGATGAAGCCAAAGGCAAGAGAAATTGGGAAGAAGCCATGCAAGAGGAGTATGATGCATTGATGGAGAATCAGACTTGGGATCTGGTTCCTAACCCTAATAGCCAGAAAATTATTGGATGTAAGTGGGTTTACAAAACAAAAAGATTTGCAGATGGAAGTGTGTCTAGGTACAAAGCCAGACTTATTGTGAAAGGGTATGCACAGACATATGGAGTGGACTATGATGAGACTTATAGTCCTGTGGCAAAGATGACAACCATCAGAACTCTCATAGCAATTGCTGCTTGTAAAGGTTGGAAGCTATCTCAATTAGATGTTAAAAATGCTTTTTTGAATGGTTACATTTCAGATGAAGTTTACATGGAGCAACCAGATGGGTTTAAAGATCAAGTGAATCCAAATTATGTGTGTAAGCTCAAGAGAGCTTTGTATGGATTAAAGCAGGCCCCAAGAGCATGGAATTATAGGCTTGTAAAGTTCTTGAATGATCTTGGATTTCAAGCATCAAAGGCAGATAGTAGCTTGCTAGTCAAAGCAAGTGAAGATGGATTCATTTATGTTTGTATTTATGTTGATGACATAATACTTACAGGAACAGATGATAAAGGAATACAAATGATCAAGAAGCAGATGGAGAAAGAGTTCAAAATCAGTGATTTGGGGAACTTGTCATTCTTCTTGGGAATGGAGATTTTATATACTCAACATGGAGTATATGTGACCCAAGAAAGGTATCTTAAAAATTTGCTAACCAAATTTAAAATGGAAGATTGCAGGATTGCACCTACACCATTGGAAGTGAACCATAAATTGTCTAGATTTGGAGGAGAAGAATTCAGAGACATGAAGCTCTATCAAAGTTTGGTTGGTAGCTTGATTTATGGTACATTGACAAGGCCTGATTTGTCATATGCAGTTGGTGTGCTTTCACAATTTATGCATTGTCCTAGAAAGGAACATTGGATTGCAGGACAAAGAGTAGTTAGGTACATCAAAGGTACACTCAGAGAAGGGTTGTACTATGGATTTACTTCTGATACAAGAGTGAAGATATATAGTGATGCAGATTGGGCAGGTAATGTAGATGATAGAAGATCAACACATGGATATTTGTGCTATGTAGGAGACAAATTGATTTCATGGTGCTCTAAGAAGCAACATACAGTTGCTTTGTCATCTACAGAAGCAGAATATAAAGGTATGGTGGAAGCTGCAAAGGAGGTAATATGGCTAAAGACACTTATGAAGAGTTTTGATGTGATTCAAAGTACTCCTATTATTTGTGGAG
>MU260121.1:280000-297500 GCA_020310875.1 Ceratopteris richardii | reverse complement strand
AGAAGAAAATCTCACAATCAATTTCTGATTATGTGGCAAGGATGAAGGATATTGCAGATAGCTTGGGAGCAGTAGATGAAGACATTGAAGAGGATAAGTTGGTAAGGCAAATACTTACACGTGTGAGGGGAGACGAGAAGTGGAAGACTTTCATATTGTCCATAGAATTGTGACTAGATCACTTTACTCTTGATCTTAATCAATTGCTAGGACACATGCTAACTTTTGAGCAGGACATTAAAGGAGACAATGATAGGAGTGCAAGTCAAGCTATGTACTCCAATGACAAGAAAAAGAATGGCAAAGGGAACCAGTCAACTGATGATGAAGGAACTTCAAGTCAAGCTAGTTTTACAAAAGGAAAGATGAACTTCAGAGGTAAAGGAAGAGGAGGTAAGAACAAAGACATTACTAAATATTGTTGGATTTGTGGCAGAACCAATCATTTGGCAAATGATTGTTGGTATAACAATCAAAATGGTGGAACTAATAACCAGAGCTTCAATCAAAGAGGTAGAGGAGGCAGAAATCAAAGAGTTAACTTCAGAGGAAGAGGTGGTAGGACATCATATGCTAGAGGAGGTGGAAGAAGTTTTCAATCTCAGTCCTACAACAACAATTATTATAATTATGCATCAGATCAGAAGGATGACATGACTCTCATCTTGAATGCAACTCATGAAGCAGTAGGAGAAGACCAAAGAGTGTTCTTTATTGACTCAAGACGTAGCAATCATCTGAGTGGCAATATATAATTGATTACTGATATGGAAGCAAAGGTGAATGGACATATAGTTCAAACAAGAGATAACACCAAGCATAGAGTGGAAAGCATTGGATCAGTGAAGACAAAGAGTGGAAACACACTCTTGAGCAAGGTACTTTATGTTCCTACTATTCCTAACAACTTGATAAGTGTAGGACAAATTGTGGAGAAGGGATATGAAGTCAGATTCACAAATGATGGTGTTTATGTGCAAGATCCAAATCAGGGATATAGAAATATCATTGCAGGTAAAAAGGAAGGAAGGCTGTTTACTCTCAAAGTCCAAGGTAATGTGGGACATGCTTTATTTACTTATGGAAGTCAAAAGATGTCTGAGTTAGACCTATGGCATAAAAGGCTAGGTCATTTCAATGAGAGAGCCATAAAGGAAATGTCAAAGAATGATGTGGTGCTTGGTTTGCCAAATGTTCAAGGTAAACAATTGGAGTACAAGTGTGAAGCTTGTCAATTAGGTAAAGCAAACAAAAGCTCATACAATAAATCAGGGTACAAGTATTCAAATATGCTTGAATTGGTTCATACAGATGTGTGGGGTCCTTCAAGGGACTATAGCATAAATGGATCCAGATATTATGTATTGTTTGTTGATGATGCAACCAGATGGATTACTTTATATGTAATCAAGGACAAATCAGAAGTGATCAAGACATTCAAGCATTATCATGCTTATGTAGAAAGGATTACAAGACAAAAGCTCAAGAGGTTGAGATCAGATGGAGGAGGAGAGTATTTTTCTAAAGAGTTTGATGATTAATTGTGGAATGCAGGTATAAAAACACAAGTAACTTGCAGGTACTCTCCTCAACAAAATGGAGTTGCAGAAAGAAGAAATAGAACTCTTGTAGAGTTTGCAAGGCAATGATGAAAGAAAAGAATTGTCCAAACTACTTATGGGCAGAAGCTATCAACACTGCAACATACCTTGTGAATAGGTTACCTTGTAGAGCTTTGAAAGGAAGAACACCTTATGAAGCATGGTGGGGTAAGAAACCTACTCTTGATCATTGTAAGGTATTTGGTTGTTTAGCATATGCTTATGTTCCTTCACAATTAAGACATAAGCTAGAACCCAAAGCAGAGAAGTATGTGTTTATTGGGTATGATGATAGACAGATGGGTTATAGATTGTGGAGTCCATCTACAAAGAAATTTCTTGTTACAAAAGATGTTACATTTGATGAGGAAAGCAAATGGTATACAGGGATCAACAAATGAGTATGCAGATGTTGAAGAAATACAAAGGAAAGGGAAGACAAAAGTAAGTGTGTATGAAGAAGATAGTGATGATGTTGATTATAAAAGTAAATTGCAGGACAATGTTGAAGATTGGCCAAGATTTGATCCAGAATCAAATGTGGTTGAGACTTCAAGAAGTGCAGAGGTCAGAAGATCTTTGAGAGAAAGAAAAGAACCTATCAGGTATAGTTATGATACATCTTTCTTAACAACAAAGGATTATTCTTACATTGTGAAGATAGAAGAGGATCCAATTACATATGAAGAAGCTAAAGGTAAACAGAATTGGGGGAAGGCAATGCAAGAAGAGTATAATGCTCTACTTGAAAATGAAACATGGGAATTGGTGCCAAGACCAAAGAATTAGAAGGTCATTGGATGTAAGTGGGTGTATAAAACAAAAAGTTTTGCAGATGGTAAAGTGTCTAGATACAAGGCTAGACTTGTGGTCAAAGGTTATGCCCAAACTTATGGGGTAGGTTATGATGAAACCTTTAGTCGTGTTGCTAATATTTCTACAATTAGATCATTGATTCCATGCCCTTGGGGCCTGCTTCAACCCATACAAAGCTCTCTTGAGCTTACACACATGATTTGGATACACTTGATCTTTGAAACCATCTGGTTGTTCCATGTAGACTTCATCTGAAATAAAACCAGACAAAAATGCATTCTTCACATCTAATTGAGATAATTTCCAACCTTTGCAAGCAGCAATTGCTATGAGAGTCCTTATGGTTGTCATCTTTGCAACAAGACTATAAGTTTCATCATAGTCCACACCATATGTCTGTGCATAACCCTTTACAACAAGCCTGGCTTTGTACCTAGATATACTTCCATCTGCAAACCTTTTTGTTTTGTAGACCCATTTACATCCAATAATCTTCTGACTATTTGGTTTAGGAACCAAATCCCAAGTCTCATTTTCCATCAATGGATCATATTCTTCCTGCATAGCTTTTTCCCAATTCTTCTTCCCTTTGGCTTCATCATATGTGGATGGATCTTCATCTGCTTTTAGCATGTAAGCATAATCTTTAGTAGTCAAGAATGAAGTATCATAGCTATACCTTGTAGGTTGCCATTTGTTCCTAGATGACCTTCTAAGTTCTCCACTTCTTGAAGTTTCTGGTTCATCACATTCTGGATCAAACCTTAGCACTTCTTCAACTTCAACATGTACTTCATTGTTCTCAGCTTCATCAAATATTTGAACCTTTGATTTACCTTTCTTTTGATTCACAATTTCTTCAACATCTGCATGAACATTAAGTGTACCTGCATACCAAGTACCTTGCTCATCAAATGTAACATCCTTAGACACAAGGAATTGCTTAATGGATGGACTCCACAATCTATAACCCATCTGCTTGTCATCATAACCAATGAATACATACTTCTCTGCTTTAGGTTCCAATTTATGCCTCAATTATGATGGCACATATGCATATGCCAAGCATCCAAATATTTTACAATGATCCAAGGTAGGTCTCTTACCCCACCAAGCTTCATATGGTGTCATACCCTGCAAGGCTTTACATGGTAACCTATTGACTAAATAAGTAGTTGTATTTACAGCCTCAACCCACAAGTAATTTGGGCAATTTTTCTCCTTCATCATGGATCTTGCAAACTCAACAAGAGTTCTATTTCTCCTTTCTGCTACACCATTTTGTTGAGAAGAGTACCTGCAAGTAACCTCTCTCTTTATACCTGCATTCCACAAATAATCACTGAACTCATTAGAGAAATACTCTCCCCCTCCATCTGACCTTAGTCTCTTCAACTTTTGACCTATAATTCTTTTTGCATATGCATGATAGTGTTTAAATGTATTAAACGCTTTTGATTTGTCTTTGATCACATAGATTGTGATCCACCTGGTAGCATCATCAACATATATGACATAATATCTTGAACCATTTATAATGAAGTCCTTTGAAGGACCCCACACATCTGTATGTACCAATTCAAGTCTTTCTGAATACATAAAACCATGCTTATTATATGTTTGCTTATGAGCCTTACCTAACTGACAAGCTTCACATCTGTATGTCATGTGTTGACCTGCAACATTAGGCAATCCAAGTACTGAACCATTGTTAACCATTTCTTTGATACCTCTTTCATTAAAGTGTCCAAGTCTTTTATGCCAAAGATCCAATTCAGACACCTTTTGCTCTCCATATGTAAAAATAGCATGTCCAACATTACCTTGTATCTTTAGTGTGAAGAGCCTTCCTTCCTTCTTTCCTGTAACAATTTGTTTATACCCTTGACTAGGGTCTTCAACATAAACTCCATCATTAGTGAACCTTACCTCATATCCTTTTTCCACAATTTGTCCTACACTGATTAAGTTCTTTGGAATTGTAGGAACATACAGAACCTTACTCAAGAGAGTACTTCCATCTTTAGCTTTAACTTAACCAATTGACTTTACTTTGTGCTTTGTATTGTCACCTTTTTGAACTGTGTGATTGATTGCCTTATGATCTAGATCAGTCATCAAAGCAATATTTCCACTCACATGATTGCTACATCCTGAGTCAATATAAAATACTCTCATTTCTTCATGTGATGCTTCACATGTTGCATTCATAATAAGAGTCGAATCTTCTTTGTGATCTGATGCATAATTGTAGTAAGTGTTATTATAGGATTGATTTTGGAAGTTTCTTCCTTTACCTCTTCCAAAAGAATTCCTACCACCTCTACCTCTAAAGTTTCCTCTCTGATATCTGCCACCTCTTCCTCTTTGATTAAAGTTCTGATTAAAATTACCATTGCTTTGATTATTATGCCAACAATCATGAGATAGATGATTGGTCTTACCACATATCCAACAAGCTCTGACATTATCTTTGTTATTTCTGCATCTTCCTCTACTTCTGCCACTTCCTCTTCCTCTTAGGAAGTTTGCTTGACTTGGAGTACCTTCATCTTCAATTGATTGTTGCTTTCCTTTGCTAGCTTTCTTCTTGTCTTTAGAATACATTGCATGACATGCACTCTTATCAACATCTCCTTTGATATCATTCTCAAAAGTTAGCATATGTCCTAACAATTGATTCAAATCAGGAGTGAAATGATCTAATGAAATTTTTGTAGACAAAATACAAGGCTTCCACTTCTCATCTCCTCTTAGCCCTGTGAGAATTTGTCTTACCAACTTATCTTCTTCAATATCTTCATCAACTGCACCTAAAGAGTCAGCAATGTCTTTTATCTTTGTCACATAATCAGATATTGATTGTGAAGCCTTCTTCTTGAATGTAGTAAACTCTTCCCATAATGAAGCTTTCCTTGATTTGGTTGTATTCTGAAAATGCTCTTCCAAAGCATTCCAAATGTCACTTGCACTTTCAAGTCCTCTGATATGAGGAAGCAAATAATCATTCACTGCCATGCAGATTATGCTCCTTGCTTGAGCATCCTTCTTCATCCAAATCTTTATATCTGCAAGCTCCTCCCTAGTTGGAACACTAGGATCTCTAAACTCTAGCTTTTCTTCCTCTCCTATGATGTATCCCATCAGATCTTTGCTCATAAGATGAGCTTCCATTCTCATAGACCAAGCTGGATAGTTCTCTCTATCCAACTTCTCAATTTGGAGACTATCTCCCATCCTTTCTTCACCTGTACTATCAAATCTTTAATCCTTATAAGGAACGAATGTACCTTTGTTTTGAATGTTGCTCCTTCTGATCCTTTTGATAACCTTTATGTGTCTTCCTTCATTCTTTCTTCCACACTTTATCCTTTTGAACCTCCAAGATGTGAAATTTGTATATCTATAATAGTCGGGGTCTTCCTTTCCTCAATATGATAACTCTTGCTCTGATACCACTGATGGAGAGTGTTAATCTCCAAAAGAACAAGCTATTCTTGATGTTAGACCACCTCTATATCAAGAATAACTTTAAACTCCAACCAATTTTGGAAGACAATCACCAAACTATCAAGAAATTAGCTAACTGTGAAGAAAGTCATTTCACAGAAAGTTTGTTGCACTTTAATCACTCATTGATTAATCATTTGTGTAAATTTTCTGATGAAACTTTGTAGAGTGTGTTGCCTAGACTATATGCACCTCTTCCAAGTTAAAATACTTCAAAATCTTCAGTAGATTATGAGAAATGCTTCAAACAATCTACCTATGTCTGAAATTGCCTTTCTGGAGAGTCGATTTTGATACCTGCAACTTCTAACACATAGTCCTCCCAATCTAGAGTCCATTTAAGCAAATGCTTTTAGCCATAGATGTCTTACCTTCCAACTTAGATTTTGACTCCTCATTTGTGTAAAACTTTACACTGTGCACTGAGAACTGATCATTTCTTTAACCATCAAAATTGCGCCTATTTCAGAAGACACTCAACACTTTCTCACATATAGATGTTCCTACACAAAATTCTCTTAGCCTGTTTGCAATTGAACTCTCAAAATTTAACCATAGATAAATTAAATATGGACTTAGATGTGTACAAAAGGATTTTTGATAAAATCAAACAGAGAAGGAGAACTAGAGAAAAATCGATGTTCAATTCTCTGAACATACTTTCTATTCAACTCTTCATACATCTGATGGATGATACATCCAATACACATCATCTATTCATCTACGTTTCATCTCACTCATCTATTACGACCATCTACACGTATCTATATATACATATGAGTATTGATTCATCATTACTTCAAGTATATTGAAGTATTTACAAAGCTAATGTACATATGTTTTAAAGAACTTTGCTATCTGAATCTTCTCTTTACTTCATGAAGTTGAACTTCAATCTTATCTTCATCTCTTCACTTCTAGGCTTTATATAATCACCAATTCTTGATTGTCCTACTCCAACAGTTATCACAATTAGATGTGAAGAATGCATTTATGAATGGATACATTGCAGATGAAGTATACATGGAGCAACGAGAGGGGTTCATGGATTCAATTGGATCAGATTATGTGTGTAAGCTCAAGAGAGCTTTGCATGGTTTGAAGCAGGCTCCAAGAGCATGGAATTACAAGCTTTTTAAGTTCTTGAATGAATGTGGATATCAAGCATCAAAGGTAGATAGTAGCTTGCTAGTGAAGGCAAGTCAAAATGGATATATATACATGTGTATTTTATGTTGATGATATTATTGTCACAGGTACAGATGCTCAAGGAATCAAGGAGCTTAAGAAACAAATAGAGAAAGAGTTTAAGATAAGTATTTGGGAAACTTATCTTATTTCTTAGGAATTCAGATTGTGTATAGTCAACATGGAGTATATGTTACACAAGAGAGATACTTGAAGAATCTTCTAGTCAAGTTCAACATGGAGCATTGCAAGCCTTCAACCACACCATTGGAGGTAAATTATAAGTTGAGCAGATATGGAGGTGAAGAATTCAATGATATGAAGAAATATCAGAGTTTGGTAGGTAGTTTAATCTATGCTACCTTGACAAGGCTAGACCTATCATATGCAGTAGGTGTGTTATCACAATTTATGCATTGTCCAAAGAAGACTCATTGGATTGCAGCTCAAAGGGTACTCGGATATATCAAGGGAACTCTAAATGAAGGTTTGTATTATGGATTTACTTCTGATACAAGAATCAAAGTGTTTAGTGATGCAAATTGGGGAGGTGATTCAGATGATAGAAGGTCTACTCATGGGTATCTCTGTTATATTGGAGATAAATTAGTTTCTTGGTGCTCAAAGAAGCAACATACAGTTGCTTTGTCATCCACAGAAGCTGAGTATAAAGGAATGGTAGAGGCTACAAAAGAAGTAATATGGTTAAAGACCTTGTTGAAGAGTTTTGGAACGGATCAAAGTACTCCAATTATTTTTGGAGACAATATGAGTTCATTGTATTTGGCAACTAACCCTGTTTTTCATGCCAGGACTAAGCACATAGAGATTACTTAAAGAAGTCATTTGAGAAAGTGAAGAGATCTCAGAAGTGAAGCTTGTATACATATGTACATTACAGTTGGAAATTCTTGTACTATAAGTATAGATCATTCTTAGTATGATAAGGAGTAATGTAATAGACGTGGGATAAGTCTAGAAACATATGTATATAAGTCAATGATGTAAAGAAATGAGAGTAAGAGTCATTAGAAGCCAAGTGTCATTGAGATAGATGTGTAGAGAGTCATCTTCACGAGTTAGCATCGAGTCTTTCTCTGATTTCTCTCAGCTTGATCATGTGGATTAGGAAATCTTTTGTACACATCTAACCTAGAAGCTAATGAAGCTATGTTCAAAGTTTCATGGTCTTATTCCTTTCATGTTGTGAGTGTGATCAATAGGAACATGTGTATGTAAGGTCTGCAGATAGACTTGTCAAAGTCATGCACTTTTTTGTGTCAATGTTTGGCTTAGATCTCAGTGCACAGTGTAAAGTTTTTGATAAGTGAGCATTAAAAATCTAAGTTAGAAGGTAAGGAAGCTATGGCTAAAAGCATTTAGCAAAATGGGATCCCTGTTGTGAGAAATCAACCTTAGAAGTTAGCTATGTCAAAGTGGCTTGTTCAGAAAGATAGTTTCTAACATACTTTTGATCTTAAGGATCAAATTAAAGTTTTAATGATTCTTCTAAAGGACTAATGGTTGATATGATTGTGAAAAGGTAGCATGGAGATATTGGACCATTAGTTTGAAAAAATCTGAAGATATGTGCACGTAATGAAGTCAATCCTTGAAGCAGACTTCTTGAAGAAGGAAGATTCTCACTTAGAGAAGTGATAGTTGAAGATTTGATGAATAAAGGTAACATTTGGGTAAATTTTGGTCCATAACTGATATAGAGGTGCTCTTAAATCAGTATAGATCAAACCTTTGGATATTTAGAGGTCTCCAACAGTGGTATTAGAGCTGAAGGTGTAATACAAGTGAAGTAAAGGCATTGGAAGTCTTGACTGTTGCAGATATTGAAGTTCCTTCTAATTGAAGGTGGACAAGGTCAAATTCTTGTAGAAAACCTAAAGAAGTGTAAAGTACGAGCTCAAAGGATCAAGAAGGATTAAAGCCTCATATCAAAGGTACACTATATCATTATAAATCTCAGTAACTGCAGACATAGAAGATCAAAGATGGGAGAAAGCTTGCAGATTGATAAGCTAGATAGGGAGAACTATCCAGCCTGGTCTATGAGGATGGAGGCACATCTCATGAGCAAAGACTTGATGGCATTCATCACAGAAGAAGAAGAAAAGTGTGAGTTTGGAGATCCTAGTATTCCAACCAGGGAAGAGCTTGCACATTTGAAGACTTGGATGAGAAAGGATGCTCAAGCTAGGAGCCTCATTTACATAGCTATAAATGATTATCTTCTACCACACATTAGAGGATTAGAAAGTCTAATAGATGTGTGGAATGCTTTGGAAAAGCATTTCCAAAACACAACCAAGTCAAGGAAGTCTTCATTATGGGCAGATTTTACAACTTTCAAGAAGAAAATCTCACAATCAATTTCTGATTTTGTGGCAAGGATGAAGGATATTGCAGATAGCTTGGGAGCAGTAGATGAAGACATTGAAGAGGATAAGTTGGTAAGGCAAATACTTACACATGTGAGGGGAGATGAGAAGTGGAAGCCTTTCATATTGTCCATAGAATTGTCACTAGATCACTTTACTCCTGATCTTAATCAATTGCTAGGACACATGCTAACTTTTGAGCAGGACATTAAAGGAGACAATGATAGGTGTGCAAGTCAAGCTATGTACTCCAAGGAAAAGAAAAAGAATGGCAAAGGGAAGCAGTCAGTTGATGATGAAGGAACTTCAAGTCAAGCTAATTTTACAAAAGGAAAGATGAACTTCAGAGGTAAAGGAAGAGGAGGTAAGAACAAAGACATTACTAAAGCTTGTTGGATTTGTGGTAGAACAATCATTTGACAAATGATTGTTGGCATAACAATCAAAATGGTGGAAGTAATAACCAGAGCTTCAATCAAAGAGGTAGAGGAGGCAGAAATCAAAGAGGCAACTTCAGAGGAAGAGGTGGTAGGACATCATATGCTAGAGGAGGTGGAAGAAGTTTTCAATCTCAGTCCTACAACAACAATTATTATAATTATGCATCAGATCATAAGGATGACATGACTCTCATCTTGAATGCAAATCATGAAGCAATAGGAGAAGACCAAAGAGTGTTCTATATTGACTCACGACGTAGCAATCATTTGAGTGGCAATATATCATTGATGACTGATATGGAAGCAAAGGTGAATGGACATACAGTTCAAACAGGAGATAACACCAAGCATAAAGTGGAAAGCATTGGATCAGTGAAGACAAAGAGTGGAAGCACACTCTTGAGCAAGGTACTTTATGTTCCTACTATTCCTAACAACTTGATAAGTGTAGGAAAAATTGTGGAGAAGGGATATGAAGTCAGATTCACAAATGATGGTGTTTATGTGCAAGATCCAAATCAGGGATATAGAAATATCATTGCAGGTGAAAAGGAAGGAAGGTTGTTTACTCTCAAAGTCCAAGGTAATGTGGGACATGCTTTACTTACTTATGGAAGTCAAAAGGTGTCTTAGTTAGACCTATGCTATAAAAGGCTAGGTCATTTCAATGAGAGAGCCATAAAGGAAGTGTCAAAGAATGATGTGGTGCTTGGTTTGCCAAATGTTGAAGGTCAACACATGGTGTACAAGTGTGAAGCTTGTCAATTCGGTAAAGCACACAAAATTTCATACAATAAATCTGTTGGTGCAAGACAATCAACAATTGAAGGTCTTTAAGTCCGCAGAGACGTCAGCAAAAATTTCCTTAAAAAGGTCACCGGAACAGTACCGGAACAGTACCGGAAGGTCACAGGAAAGTCACCGGAATGTTACCGGAATAGATCAATTTTACAGATTTCAGTTCATGAAGAGTTGAAGGATGGAAAGAGGAAGAAAAGAACAAAGTTTGAAGCTTGGAAGAAGAACCGGAAAAATTGTACACATATGTACAGTAGTATAGTCTGCGTTATAAGCTTGTACAAATTTATCTATAAATACCTGAAAATGTCGAGGCGCGTAGTATGAGAGGTAGAAAGAAAAATATGAGAGACATATGCGAGAGAGAAAGAAATAGAAGAGAAGAATGAGAAGTTAGATGTCATGAGACATATGTAAAGTTAGTTGAGTTTTCCTCTCATCACTCAACTGTAACTTTCTGAGTAATCGAAGAAAAGTTGCGCCGAAATTTCTGTGTGGTTTCATCTGTGATAGATGATTTGTGAAATCCTATTGAGGATATCTAAGTCTATAGTTAGTCAATCTATAGCTTAAGTTTCAGAGTTTAATTGTAAACAGAAACTGAGAATTGTCAGTAGAAACATTCGTATGTGTTGAGTGTTCAAAGTTTACTGAAACAGGCGCATTTTCGGTGATCAATGTTTTGATCATTTCTCAGTGCATACTTTAAAGTTTTGCATGAGTGAGGGCTTAATCTTTAAGTTAGAAGATAAGCTACTCGTAACCAGAAGCATTTGCTTAAACGGGTTCTATTCAAGGAGAACTAAGTCTTAGAAGTTACAGGTGTGAAGTCGGCTGTTCAGAATGACAGTTTCAGACATAGGTAACTTGTGAAGATGATTTCTCAAGTTATACTAAACCTTTTGAGTAACTTTAACTTGAAGGAGGTGCGCAATCTCTAGGCGACACTCCATACAAAGTTTCATAAAAATCTTTCCGCATTTGATAGATTAATTTGAAGAAATTGTGCAGCAGACTTTTGTGTTGTGAAGTTTTGACTTACTCTTGGTATAGAGGTGCTCTAATCACAAGAGTAGGTTATTCTGAAGGAGATTAACACTCTCCGACAGTGGTATCAGAGCAGGTTTAGTGATATCAGAGCTGGTACAGTGGTATCAGAGCAGGTTCAGTGATATCAGAGCTGGTACATTGGTATCAGAGCAGGTTCAGTGATATCGGAGCTGGTACAGTGGTATCAAAGCAGGTATCAGTCCAGCAGTGGTATTAGAGCAGGAGACACCAAAATCAAGAAAGGAGGTTCCCGTTTGCTGCGGTTACAAAGAATTCAACAACCGAAGGACTAAAAGGTGAAAGCTTGAAAGCGAAACCTGAAGAAGAGATCATACAGCATCAAGAAAGACAAATAGAGTCTAATTTGAAGCAAAGGTACATATATTATTCATAAAGGTTGAAGATTTCAATATACAGAAAGACACAAGATGGGAGATTCTCTACAGATAGAGAAACTGGATAGGGAAAACTATCCTGCGTGGTCAATGAGGATGGAAGCTCATCTTATGAGCAAAGATTTGATAGCTTATATCACAGGAGAAGAAGAAAAGCCACAGTTCAGAGATCCTAGTGTTCCGACTAGGGAAGAGTTAGCAGATTTGAAAAACTGGATGAAGAAAGATGCGCAAGCTAGAAGCATTATCTATATGGCAGTAAATGATTACTTGCTACCTCATATTCGAGGTCTTGAAAGTGCAACGGACATTTGGAATGCTTTGGAGGAGCATTTCCAGAATACTACTAAGTCCAGAAAGGCATCCTTATGGGCAGAGTTTACAACCTTCAAGAAGAAGGCTTCTCAGTCCGTTTCAGACTATGTGACAAGAATGAAAGATATTGCAGATGCATTAGGAGCTGTTGATGAAGATATCGAAGAGGATAAATTGGTAAGACAAATTCTTACAGGCTTAAGAGGTGATGACAAATGGAAACCGTTTATTTTGTCTACGGAGTTATCGCTTGATCATTTCACTCCAGATTTAAATCAGTTGTTAGGTCATATGCTAACATTTGAGAATGATGTTAAAGGAGATGGTGACAAGAGTGCAGGTCACGCAATGTACTCGAAAGATAAAAAGAAGAATAGCAAAGGAAAGCAACGAGCAAATGAAGATGAAGGAACAACTAGCCAAGCCAACTTCCTAAGAGGAAGAGGAAGTGGCAAAGGTAGAGGAAAAGGCAGAAACAAGAAAGATGGAGGTAAAGCCTGCTGGATTTGTGGTAAGACAAATCATTTAGCTAATGATTGTTGGCACAATACTCAAAGTAATAATGGATATAGTCAAAGCTACAATGCAAGAGGAAGAGGTGGCAGAAATCAAAGAGGAAATTTCAGAGGCAGAGGTGGTAGGAGTTACTTTGGAAGAAATGCAGGAAGAGGATTCCAAAGTCAACAATATAACAATACCTACTACAATTACGCTTCAGAACAGAAGGAAGATTCAACAATGATATTGAATGCTACTTGTGAAAGTCAGAGTGAAGATCAAAGAGTCTTCTACATTGACTCAGGGTGTAGTAATCACCTGAGTGGAAACATATCATTGATGACTGATTTGGAGAATAAAGTTTCTAATCATGTTGTTCAAACAGGTGACAACACAAAGCATAAAGTGCAGTCGATTGGATCAGTGAAAGCCAAAGACGGCAGTACCTTATTGGGTAAGGTTCTGTATGTTCCTACAATTCCTAAGAATTTGATAAGTGTAGGACAAATTGTTGAAAAAGGATATGAAGTAAGATTCACTAATGAAGGAGTATACGTGGAAGATCCCAGTCAGGGATATAAACAGATTGTTTCAGGAAAAAAAGAAGGAAGACTGTTTACACTGAAGATTCAAGGTAACATTGGTCAGGCCATGTTTACATATGAAGGACAGAAAATTTCTGAGTTAGATCTTTGGCACAAGAGACTTGGACATTTTAATGAAAGAGGTATAAAAGATATGGTTAACAATGGTTCAGTGCTTGGATTGCCTAATGTTGCAGGTCAACATATGACATACAAATGTGAGGCATGTCAGTTTGGTAAGGCTCATAAGAATTCTTATACCAAGCATGGTTTTATGCATTCAGAGAAGCTTGAGTTGGTACACACAGACGTGTGGGGACCATCAAAGGATTTCAGTATAAATGGATCAAGATATTATGTGATTTATGTTGATGATGCTACCAGATGGATCACTATCTATGTGATCAAGGATAAGTCAGAAGTATTCAATACATTCAGACATTATCATGCGTATGCAGAAAGAACTACAGGTCATAGACTGAAGAGACTAAGATCAGATGGAGGGGGAGAGTATTTCTCCAATGAGTTCAGTGACTACTTATGGAATGCAGGTATAAAAAGGGAAGTTACTTGCAGATATTCTCCTCAACAAAATGGTGTAGCAGAAAGGAAGAATAGGACTCTTGTTGAGTTTGCAAGGTCCATGATGAATGAGAAAAATTGCCCTAATTATTTGTGGGCTGAAGCTGTAAACACAGCTACTTATTTGGTCAACAGGTTACCATGTAAAGCCCTGCAAGGTATGACACCATATGAAGCTTGGTGGGGTAAAAGACCTACCCTAGATCATTGCAGAATATTTGGATGTGTGGCATATGCATATGTGCCATCACAATTAAGACACAAATTGGAGCCTAAAGCTGAAAAGTATGTTTTCATTGGTTATGATGATAGACAGATGGGATACAGGTTGTGGAATCCATCCACAAAACATTTTCTGGTCTCGAAAGATGTTACGTTTGATGAGCAAAGTTCTTGGTATGCAGGAACAGTTAATAACAATACAGGTGATGAAGAAGAAGTGAATCAGAAGAAAGGTAAATCAAAAGTTCAAATAATTGATGAAGAAGAAAATTATGAAGTGCAGGAAGAAGTTGAAGAAAGGCCAAGATTTGATCCTGAGTGTGAAGAACCAGAATCCTCAAGGACTGGAGAACTCAGAAGGTCATCAAGGAATAGATGGCAACCTACAAGGTACAGTTATGATACTTCATTTTTGGCTACGAAAGATTATGCTTACATAGTGAAAGCAGATGAAGACCCTTCTACATATGAAGAGGCAAAAGGTAAGGAAAAATGGGAAAAAGCTATGCAGGAAGAACATGATGCATTGATGGAAAACCAAACATGGGATTTAGTTCCTAAACCAAATAGCCAGAAGATTATTGGATGCAAGTGGGTCTACAAGACCAAAAGATTTGCAGATGGAAGTGTGTCTAGATACAAAGCTAGACTTGTTGTCAAAGGGTTTGCTCAGACTTATGGAGTTGATTATGATGAGACTTATAGTCCAGTAGCAAAGATGACAACTATCAGAACACTCATAGCTGTTGCTGCGAGCAAAGGTTGGAAGTTATGTCAGTTAGATGTGAAAAATGCTTTTCTGAATGGTTATATTTCAGATGATGTGTTCATGGAACAACCTCAAGGGTTCAGAGATAAAAGGTATCCAGAACATGTGTGCAAGCTCAAGAGAGCTTTGTATGGCTTGAAGCAAGCGCCAAGAGCGTGGAACTATAGACTGGTAAAGTTCTTGAAAGAACTTGGTTTTCAGGTGTCTGAAGCAGATAGTAGTCTGCTTATTAAAGCAAGTGATAAAGGTTTCATATACATGTGCATATATGTTGATGATATAATTCTTACAGGAACAGATGAGTTAGGTATACAAAGACTCAAGAAGCAAATGGAAAAGGAGTTCAAGATAAGTGACTTGGGAGACTTGTCTTACTTCTTGGGTATGGAGATCACATATACTCAGCATGGAGTATTCGTGACCCAAGAAAGATATTTGAAGAACTTGTTAATCAAGTTTAAAATGAATGATTGCCGGATAGCACCTACTCCAATGGAGGTGAACCACAAACTCAGTAAGTTTGGAGGTGAAGAATTTAAGGATGTGAGACAATATCAGAGTTTGGTTGGTAGTCTTATCTATGCTACTTTAACTAGACCTGATTTATCATATGCAGTAGGAGTATTGTCTCAGTTCATGCACTGTTCAAGGAAAGAACACTGGTTTGCAGGACAAAGGGTGTTGAGGTACATCAAGGGTACACTCAAAGAAGGTTTGTATTATGGTTTTACATCAGATACAAACATCAAAATATACAGTGATGCAGATTGGGCAGGTAATCCAGATGACAGAAGGTCAACCTATGGATACATGTGTTATGTGGGAGATAAGCTGATCTCATGGTGTTCCAAGAAGCAACATACAGTTGCTTTGTCGTCTACCGAAGCTGAGTACAAAGGCATGGTTGAAGCCGCAAAGGAAGTGATTTGGCTAAAGACTTTAATGAAGAGTTTTGACACTATACAGAGGACTCCAATCATATTTGGAGATAATATGAGTTCTTTATATTTAGCTGCTAATCCTGTTTTTCATGCCAGGACTAAACACATTGAGATTCAGTATCACTTTCTAAGAGAGAAGGTGATGGATAAAGAGATTGAAGTAATTCATACTTCAACGAAAGATCAGATAGCTGATATGCTTACAAAAAGTTTGGATGGACCAAAGTTACAAAGATTTAAAGATATGGCAGGAATAAAGAAGACAGAGAAAACCTCAATTGATGATTGAGGGGGAGCTGTTGGTGCAAGACAATCAACAATTGAAGGTCTTTAAGTCCGCAGAGACGTCAGCAAAAATTTCCTTAAAAAGGTCACCGGAACAGTACCGGAACAGTACCGGAAGGTCACAGGAAAGTCACCGGAATGTTACCGGAATAGATCAATTTTACAGATTTCAGTTCATGAAGAGTTGAAGGATGGAAAGAGGAAGAAAAGAACAAAGTTTGAAGCTTGGAAGAAGAACCGGAAAAATTGTACACATATGTACAGTAGTATAGTCTGCGTTATAAGCTTGTACAAATTTATCTATAAATACCTGAAAATGTCGAGGCGCGTAGTATGAGAGGTAGAAAGAAAAATATGAGAGACATATGCGAGAGAGAAAGAAATAGAAGAGAAGAATGAGAAGTTAGATGTCATGAGACATATGTAAAGTTAGTTGAGTTTTCCTCTCATCACTCAACTGTAACTTTCTGAGTAATCGAAGAAAAGTTGCGCCGAAATTTCTGTGTGGTTTCATCTGTGATAGATGATTTGTGAAATCCTATTGAGGATATCTAAGTCTATAGTTAGTCAATCTATAGCTTAAGTTTCAGAGTTTAATTGTAAACAGAAACTGAGAATTGTCAGTAGGAACATTCGTATGTGTTGAGTGTTCAAAGTTTACTGAAACAGGCGCATTTTCGGTGATCAATGTTTTGATCATTTCTCAGTGCATACTTTAAAGTTTTGCATGAGTGAGGGCTTAATCTTTAAGTTAGAAGATAAGCTACTCGTAACCAGAAGCATTTGCTTAAACGGGTTCTATTCAAGGAGAACTAAGTCTTAGAAGTTACAGGTGTGAAGTCGGCTGTTCAGAATGACAGTTTCAGACATAGGTAACTTGTGAAGATGATTTCTCAAGTTATACTAAACCTTTTGAGTAACTTTAACTTGAAGGAGGTGCGCAATCTCTAGGCGACACTCCATACAAAGTTTCATAAAAATCTTTCCGCATTTGATAGATTAATTTGAAGAAATTGTGCAGCAGACTTTTGTGTTGTGAAGTTTTGACTTACTCTTGGTATAGAGGTGCTCTAATCACAAGAGTAGGTTATTCTGAAGGAGATTAACACTCTC